>APFE030638550.1:30988-57495 GCA_000404065.3 Pinus taeda | reverse complement strand
AATCCTAGCGATCCTCGCGAATGGACACCTGCACATGCAAAGACCGAGACAACTACAAGCATAAAATCCACCAAAGTACAACTATATTTCAGTCAGAAAGAAAATAAATCAAACATCATAATAGGCAATGAGATTGGAATCATAATAGCAGTTGTTTATTAATGAATAATAGGCAGAGAAAGATACAACCAAGGTTCTGACGTTGAACCTATTCTCTGGCTGGGCGAGCAGCGATGTATGCCTTGCAATAGACCTTCTCTCTCTCAGGATTCCGGCAGCATAACCTCCCTATGCTTCAAGACTCTTACTATCACTCCAGACAAGCATAATCACAACTAGCATTACTCCAAAACTAGCGTGTCTAATGCATGAGGACAGACTTTTATAAATGGAGAAGGGAGGAAGATTCAATGCACCAGGACGCCCATTGTGGATCAACATTATCTGCGAAAAGCTACTGAGGATAGATGTCAAGGATAGATGATGACTCTCGACCTCTATCAGATGGATTTTTTCCCTCAAAAGACTTCATGATCTGAACGGAAAAAACATATGGGTGCGCATTTGCCAAAAATCATTACCAAACTTAGTTGGCGCGAGTGTTGTTCTAGGACAGAGCGCCAATGGGCGCGCCCCTTTTTGAGGATCTCAGTGATTGACGCGGATAAGACACTGTGTACCTGCGCCAATGGAAAAAGGGCACTTTTCAGGGATAATTTGCAGAAGGTGTCTTCAGGGAACATGAAGTACATACTCAGGGGAACATAATGCAAGTGTTTTTAGGCTATGTCACTGCTCACAGGTCCCGGAATGTATCCTCGAATGTACGAAAACAGGGATAACAGGGACGGTGACCAATGGTGACAAATTACTGTGTAACACACATATTTACATGGTACATCACTAGCCCCAGTAGTGGGACATTGGTGTCACTCCTTGCACCTCAAATAACCAGCTGATCTCTCTAATTCCTTGCTGGAGGAGCCAAGGTGAAAAATCATTTTCTCATATAATGAGGGGGTATATATAACCAAAGGGGTGATGCTTACCCCTTGTGCGTCTTTGACTACCCTCATGATTTTTCAACTTCCTATGACTTTTAAACTTACATGACTCTAAGTATTCATGTGTGTCCTTAGGAATTCCACTTTACAATACATTTGATTACAATATACATGGTCCACACTAGTGATGTGGCATATGACAATTCATGACACGACTTGACATGACACTGCTGACATGGACTGGCTCAATGATGTGGCAATGTCAAGTCACTATTGTTTTTGAATGCTAGATGTGTTCTTGGATGTGCTTTTTCTTCTCCAACACGTAGCTTGATCATGTGGGGCGTTCAATGATTGTTGGTCTTAGAAGGTGGTTGAAAACTTTTGTCTCTTTGCTTGCTCTTGATAGGTCCACTTGTGAGTTCAACTACAAGTGAGTCTTTAGGAATGCTTTCCTTATTCTTATTCTTCTTCATTATGTTTGCATGACTTGATAGTGTACTTGTTCCTGCAATTCACTCATGACGGGACGACGTCAATCTGAAAACTCCCTAGTCTAAGATGATGCATTATTATTCATAAATTGAGCCCAAGACAAGTCATAGATTGGGAGGAAGGGATCAATGACGATGCATTCCGTATTCCAACTGATAGGGAGAGAGATTGATCACTAAGACTTCAAAAATCACAACTCAAGCTTGATTGGGGAACTTTTCTGCACAATCCCCACTGAGGAGAAACATTGTGTAGCTCCCACTGAGGGTCTGAATCACGTAGTTTGATCACGGACTAGATGCTATGGGATGAGACTCTGGGAGGACATAATGCACAGTTTTAAGAGGCAAGAGGGATTGGGTAGCATAGAGGCCTGAAAGGAAAATCTGTGCAGTTTTTAGGGGCAGTGAGTTCCAACTAAGGGAAGGGAACTGGAGGAAGCATCTATGCAGGTTTGGAGGCCAAGGGAGATTAGCATCTCTGTGCATTGCGTAGTTCCAACATGAAGGGGAAAATATTGAGGGCTGAAGGTGTGAAGTGCGTAGTTCAAGGAAAACTGGGAGGCACAACTGTGCAATTATGGAGGTCATGGGACGTTGTTGGAATCTGAAATTGAGTAGAGCCATAGCTCTAGAGGATAATCACTATGTACTACGTAGTTTTAGGTAGCAAGGTCACATCAATGAGTGTTGAGAATACGTAGTGCGTAGCTCAGTCAGGGCTCGGTGAAGTTAAGTTGCTTGGTCAGGAAGATTTTTCGAAAATGGCTAAGTGTGGAAGGGAGATGGACTCATGATGAACTTGAACTTTGTGTATGAGTGAAAAAAATGTTTATAAGGTTAAGAGAATTCATTTACAAAAAAATTGTCCTTCGAAAACAGCTGAAAAGGCTCACAAACATTACATAATAGTTAAACATGCTAAAGATGACAAGAAATTCAACAAGAAAAATGGGCCAAAGAACTTCAAGAAAGCTCATGGGATGAGCTTGAGTGTTTGCAACAATCAAGAATAGAACAAGGAAGGCTCTGGAATTTGAGTGCAAGCCAAATTTTGGAGGTTGTTGCAAGAACTACAATACTTGGTGACACGTTGGTTGAATTTGAACTTCTTTGTCTTGGTTAGTTTCTTCTGTGCAGGGCCTTAGTTCCTGAGGGAGTGTTGATTCATCGCGTAGAGCATTTTAGCTTCCCACTTACCCCATGGGCAGACATGGTTTCCTCTATACTTCCTCATGTTAACACAAAATAAGATTCAAAATAATCACAATGTTTCGAGTTGGGAAGGGTGGTTTAGCTCGTAAGCTTAAGATTTTCAGAGTATATTTTTTCATCTCTAGTGTTGCTCTGCTGCCAACAAGCTTGGACAGTAACCCAACAGAGTCACACTCGAACAAAAAAATTGCTCTACTGCCAGCGATTCTAGACAATACCCTAGCATAGTTTCTTTCTTCACCTCTCTATGTACAAAGCCTTTCTCTTCTTTCACCTTTCTTTATTTATTTAAATAGAACTACACGTCAACACTTATTTATTTTGGGGTGGACGAGGGTTCCCGACTTATTGAGAGAAGAAGAGTTTGTTCCTTCAGAGAACCATATAAAGACCTCTAATTTGGGTTTTCTCATTTAGATATTCTCCTTCTCCATTTCTACTAATTGGATAAGCCTAATGGGTGGATCATCTTTTCTGACAGGACTTGATTGGCCAAAAGATGTAACCAACATAAGGAAGACAAGTAGAAGGCTAACCAAGTGTTGCAGTGTCACAAGACTCTTTAGACTTCATCCACACACACACTTAGAAGCCACAATGAAATCAGGCACAACACTTATTTACATGACAAAAAAATACAAAATTCAAGCAAAGAAACAAAGGACAAACAACAAAAGACTAGGTACATAGTGCAGGGTGCAGCTCCAAATCTTCATTGAAAATATTGTTTAAAGTGTTGGCCATTGATAGGGAGAGAGTCGATCTTCCTGTCAAGTGATTGAAGATGATACGTTTGTTGGCCAAGCTTCTCGTTTACTGTGTATGGAAAAATCCACAGGGACTGAAACTTAGTGTGTTTTCCCTTGTCCTCATGGGATTTATCCCACTTTAAGACTAAGTCACCCACACTACAGCTAGTTTTTCTTGTAGGCTTTCTATCAAACCACCTCTTGATATGACTCTAGTGAAGTAATATTTTTTCTTTAGCTTTCATACTTTCTTCCTGTAGCTTGTGCAAAGTGTCCATCCTACGCTGTACTAAAAGACATGGCTTGCCTTGGGACTCTTGGGATAGTTGGAGAGAGGGAAAGTAGATTTCGGAAGGAGGATGAATTATTTTCTGTGCACAAGGAACTAAGTGAAGGTGTTCAGAGAAGTTTTAGGCATGACTTAGTCAGTCCATAAGGCATTCAACAAAGTAGACTGCCAGTTTCGTTGTTAAGAGAATATGGTATTTTTGATGATACAGATGAGGTTCTTGTTCGTGGATTCAGCAAGACCATTCCCCTATAGATAATAATTAGATGAGCGTTTCAATATAATACCATTTTCTGATTCAAAATCATAAAGTCCCAATGATGAAAAATATGTTTCATTGTAAAAAACAAGTGACGTAGGAACGTCAAACCTAGATATGATGCTATTTTGCATAAAGATGATGATTTCCTGATCATTCACCTGTTTTATCGGAATTTCCTTTTTCCACTACGTGAGATAGTTTTTAACAGTTAGGATATAATGGTGTTTCTTCAATGAGTGTGGGAAAATTTCCCCAATGATATCCAAGCCCCACTGATGGAAAGTTTCTTCCACTACAATGGGTTGCAGCAGGGCTGCTGACTTATGATTAGTAACACCCTCCTCCCACATCTACCCAAGTAACCAACAAATCGAGGAAAACATGTGACGATAATTTTCTATGGTATGATTCAACCTCCTAAGTCACATTAAGGAAGTGGAACCAACGGAAACACACTATAGAAACCTTCAACATCAATAATAGGACTCCTAAGAACCATCCCAACCTTTCTGCTAACCAACCCCTAAGTCCCACTGATTTTTTAAGAGATTAAACATCTGGAATCTCCCATGCTATGGGCATTCCAGCATACAGAGAGCTCTAGATGCTCCAACAAGCCTGGATGCCTGCGTCCAGGGACTATTTCCAGCAAACCTGTGGTAGATTCCACGAGATTTAAGGCACTTTTCAAGCCCATAATTTCGGCCACTGCCCAGAACTTGTCATAACATCCATAATCCATTAAACACATGACGACAAGACTAATAAACCAAAAAAAAACTCCAGGGACTTTTGTCAAACACTTGGAATCAATGCAATCTACAAGTGTAAATGACAGATCTAAGCATAGAGGTCTGATACTTATAACAAATTTTCTATGAGGCATTGTTTCCTTATCAATTTAGCTACAATCTCATCCATTAGGCCATAAATACCTTGTTCATTCATATACAAGTAAAACATGATGGGATCCATACATTGCCACTATCATAATATGTATTCATAACTGACATAATAACAATAGAAATACCAAGGAAACAATAACCATATAATCCACATATAAAATAATATAATACTCATGATATAACAAGGAGAAATAAAATCATTAATGATTAAAAACCCAACCCGGTATGGGACTATCATGTTCCACTCGACTGTAGAATGGATGAGCCAAATATCTCTTCACCCATTCACCCCCATGCCATATTCCAATCGTGAATGTGGGATCTCATAGAACACATCAATCCAAAACCATCTAGGGATTCCAAAGGAAAACCACCTTAACCCATCAAATAGTGATTCCACCTCACGGTCAGACATCACAAAACCATCATTAGTTTGGTCTTTACCCGAGCCTTCTAGGGCTCTAAAGAATTTGTTGTTGGGTTTGGAGCTTGATTGTATTCTTTATTCAGAGGTATCATCACATTTGAATCTAGTTCGTAATGGAGCAGCAACCCCGCCCGTTTGTTTGCCACCAAAGGGGGTGACGATGATTTTTATGAGCCACCCCCTGGGCAGGGGTTTGTGGGCAGTGCCCCCAAAGCTAAAAATAGATGTAAAATTTCCTTGTAAAATATTATAATTTTGTAGTCAATCTAGGCCATTCATTAGGCGAATGATATGATAGTAGAAGTTATGTTTAATTTAGGGTTTTATTCCCTATAAGGCAACCCATTTCTATATATGAGAAAATTGTATTGTGGTTGAGAATATGTGTATTCTGGGTGAGAAAGAGAGAGGAGATTGTGTGAGAGCGAAGATGGAATTACAATGGATTTGTTGTACGTTGTATCTCTTCATTTTTCTAGATAATATAAAAGGAAGGACTGGATATTTCTCCGTGGACGTAGCCCAAATTGGGTGAACCATGTATATATGTCTCTCTTGTTTTATGAGTTTTCCGTGTTTATGTTTATGCAATCTTTTAAGTGTTCCATTGCTCTGTAATATATAATTTTTTAACATTTGTTCCAACCAAGGCTTCCAGGACTAGTAACTCAACCCACAGTTGCCGACAGGCTTCTAGAGTGTTTTTTCAACCAGGGATTTTAGGACTAGTAACTCAACCCACCAAGGGCTTCCAGATCATTTGTCCAACCAAGGCTTCTAGGACTAGTAACTCAACCCAAGTTGTTATAGGGCTTCCAGAGCATTTTTCCAACCAGGGCTTCTAGGAACTAATAACTTAACCAAAGCTAAAGGAAACATGAGAACCAACCAAAACAAAATAAGGAAGTAAACCCACAATCTCCATGTATATCTAAGAAATGGAAAGGATAGGCAAATCCATTGTCAATCTAGGTAATCCTCCATGTTAGTGACAAATCATGCCAATAAACCATATGCATGCCAAAAATAGTGAGGAAAAAATACATGCAACTCGGTACCTGCAAGACAAATCCATTGTAGCTTCTGATCCCAATGTCCTCTTGCACTTTCTTGCTTTTCCTTTTCCTTCTTGCTCCAACAATCCAAGCATGCCACACTCTCCTAGACCAAGCCTACCCATTGATCCTCAAAAGCCTTTTTATTAATGAGGCCTCTATTTTCTTTATTTTCCATTATTTTCCTTCATTTTCCTCCTCACATGCAACACGTGACCATTAACCTTCCTTTTCTCCTAATTTCCACTATTTTCATAAATAAAATGCGATATAATGCCTCATGTGTTTCCAAATCCTTTGCCATTTCCTTTGCTATTTTTCTTAGCCATAATAAAATGAATGAAAACCCATTAGTATGTTTTTCCCACTAGTCAACATGGAATACGTGTCCCATGACCATGGTCTTATATATTTTTACATGAATTTTAACCACAACTGTTACATGATTTCTACTGGCACACCTTTGACAGACCGAACACTTGCGGGCATAGACATGAGCATATTTGAATAATGTAGGCTAGTAAAAGCTAGACCACATAGCCTTATTTGTTGCATTGTTGCCTGCAAAGTGTCCCCCAACTGTTACAGAACCCTCCCCTTTGGGGGAACACCATCCTCGGTGTTCAATGACACGTATAACCAACAAGACTACTAAAAACAAAACATACTACCAATGGAGCTTTATAACACAGTTTGTTGCAGTATTTACAATGACCATTTGCGAAAACATGACAAACATATCATTTACTGAAGCTTTATAACATAAATCATTATGATATTTACAATAATAACCACATATACACAATACACATTTTCTTCATCCATCAAATAATCTTATTGTCTATGGATCTTTATAAATCCATATCGATACAATATTTACAATGATATGCACATATACACATATGCACATTTTCTCATCCAATAAATAAAAGGATACGATGCTCGTATCAATAAAAAATGGAATCTATAGGCTCACACCTCCACCCTCAAAAGTAGTACCAGGATTCACCTCCATCCTAGGAAGTCCAGAATCCACTGCTAAAGTCAAAATTGCATCTAATATCAGTGCTATAATCCTATACCACTTTTCCTCTTAGTGAGCACTTATCAACTCATTGTTCTAGGGCACACTCCTAATGTGCATATGATTCCATTTGATAATGCTAATGACCGAAATATGATTCCATTTGAAATAGTATGTTTTGATGTAGTTACATGTGTCATGGTTCTATAAAGAATTTAGACGGTTAGAATACTAGGATATTCTAATGAGAAGATATTTTTCCCAATTGAGCATGTTTAATAGAAACAAGTGTCTAACTCAGTTGTGAGATAGTTTTAGGTATAGGGGAAAAATGTAAAAAAATAGTTGTGTGTTGGTTGGAGATATTCTAGAAAAGATCAATAAATATGTATATATATGTTTGTAGTTTGAGAAAATAAAAGAGGAGTCCAAGTAGAAAATGACCAAGTGCGAAGAGTAAAGCTCCTAAAGTTAGAGGGCTCGGAAAAGGGTCCATGTGAATTATTGTAAATATTTCCTTATCAATTAATCAATACACATTTAAATCCCATTCATGTATATGTATGGTTTCTATTTGTAGTTATATTGTATGTGTGACTTCACCAGTGTGGAGCTCAAGTAAAGAGCCATATCTCTGGTTTTCGAGGAATATGATGTGTTTTCCTTTCGTGCATGTGTGGCTACAAATATGTGCATGTGTGACTAAAAATATGTCAAAGTGTACTCTTACTCTATAGGAGTTAAGTGTGTTTTGATTCCTTGTGTAGCGATGTTGCAATAGAGAATTGTAAGTTTGGTGTCAGCTTAACAAGTATGCTCTAATAAACAAATTTTGCAAGCTTTGGAAATTGAACAATTCTTATTAGGTTGAGGTTCAAGACCTTGAGTCCATGACGAAGCAAAGGAAGGGTCGTCATGGCATTTCCTTCCCACTGATTGAAGGAAATAACTTAGCTCAGGATCAAACCGTGGCAACCATCAATTTGTGTTGAGTATGAGCATCAAGTCATAGCAGCGTCATCCATTGTCTAAGGGTGTGAATGTTAACTCCAGTGCAAGTTCAATAGTTGAGTGACCTTGACGCCATAAGATCGAAGATGAGAGACATTGGGGTTGTAGTGAGGAAAAAAACATTATACGTATCTGAACATGAACAAATACATAGGTCTTAACAATTTGAAAGCATTGTGGTTCGTGCTAATCTTGGGTCTCAAACTACATGATATGTTTAGGCCAAATATACAATTTGAATCCCAAAAGAATCTGGGCTTTAAAGCAAAGTGAGCACAGGGTAAAGGATTGGACCCCCTAACTAGTGTGGAAATGAGGAGGTAGACCCCAGAGTAAGCCTTGAGCGACATTAGGATAAAAAATTAAAATCGTATTTCTAAACAAATTTGGTGTTGGACTTACATTAAATATTTAGGGTGTAGGGGAAGTAAGTTATAACTGGATCCATCTGGACCCCTGAATAGCATGGGACCCTATAACATCTAGTTTTATGAATTTCATTTATGAAAACGAGTGACATTAGACAATGACTAAACAATTTTTTCTTCAGAGTTAAGCCAGGGTGTAGAGATAGTCATGTTACGAAGAGTGTATTAAGCGATAGCACCGAGGGTGATAAGAATTATGTGTTATGTGCATGATGCATCATGTTCAACTCCTATGGGAGGAATAGGAAAGTGTTGAAAGTGCTAACAAAGGTTGAGTTAGTGCTTCAACCACGGGGAGTGCTAGCATGATTCTTTTGTTATGATGAGAAAATGGATTTACAAGGACTAAAGCTCAAGTGTTCTAGCCAAGGGATCAATGGTTAGGTAAATTGTTGATTCACAAGGCATGCTAACTAAAGAAATTCTTTTGTAAACACCTCTCCATTTTCACTCACAAAGTACAATTTAAGTGCTTTTTTTGCTTATGACACAAACAAGCAAAATTTTAGGGGATAATATTTGCAGATGGACTAATTTTCCATGCTTTTTAAAAAAAAAACAGATTCGCCAATTCCCATTTTTTCCTAAAAATGATTTGCCCAAATTTTATAAGAAAAAATTTCACCTTAAAAATCGCCAAAAAATTATACATAAAATCATTAGATGTTTGAATATTTTTACTAAAACATCACCAAGAATTTTATAGTTTTCATATTATGGATTAGTAAGATTCACAAGAATTTCTAATATTTAAGATAAATTTCCATCCTTAAAATTTTCCCTCTACACAAACAATCACTCTCTTCATACGCTTTAGATCACATTACACAAACAATCCATCAGTAAATCCACATCAAACCTTTAAACCCTTCAGATAGGCTTCGATGAAACAACCATAACCCTTTCCTAATCGTCTATAGGAGTAGGAACCCAGTCGTTGGTAGTTGGGTTATTACAACAGGAATCCATTCCATTAAATCCAATATCCTCTTGATAAGCCAAATGAAAATATGATCCAGCATTATAATCTAGCTTTATGAATGCTTCTCGTGGCGAGTGATGCACGTTGTCGATGGCATTTAGGTCCTTCTAATAATCAATTTCCACAAAATCTTGGGTCAATTTCTTGAATCCTAATTGGCGATTTCAAATGTCAAAAACTTCTAGACCTCAGAAGTGAGAAGTAGTCTTACCTCTTACTCATTTAAACGACGATCACAAAACTCCATCCAACGTTGTATTACGTTCCAGGAATCAATATGATTTAGACCATAGTTACCAAGTTCGTCCGTATTGGCGATAAAAATACGTTAATTTGCCAGTTCGGTTCGGTACGGCGATTAATTCGGAGAATTCCAATTCGGTACGGTGTTACATTTTTGTTAAAGGCACCTGCTCCAGTTCTCCGTTACTCTCCTGCTTGCTCTTTTAACATGTTCCGCATGCCAACATGAATACGCAATGGCCTTCGTTACACCAAACAATGGCCTATGTTTCATTACACCGAACAATGGCCATACGGAAGGTATACCATAAATAGATCTAAAGTTTGATCTATACAAATCTACATGGTTGATTAAATATATAACAAATTTTCAAATTAAGAGATTTTCAAACCTGGTTTAAGTATATTTTATAAATTTGGAAGATGGTGGGCAAGCATATAAATTTAAAAGTATGAACAAGTTTGGAAATTGGAACTAGGTAATTCTGGTGGAATATTGAAATAATGTAGAAAGACAAAGCTAATGCTAAGATCAATTACTTTTTATAAATTTTCTTAGAAAAATTAGCAAATTGGTATTTTCGTATTCAAGTCTCTGTAATCACATAATGAATTAAGCAAGTTGGTATTTCTTAGTAGAAAAAGTTGACAATTTTTATAAGAAAAAAAAAGAAAATCGATAATTTCTATCTTACCAAATTGATAATCTTATTGGAAAAAAGTAAAAAATAAAATATAATTTTTATAGAAAACATAAAAAAATAGTAATTTCTAAATTAGAAAATTTTATGAAATGACAAATTGCAATTAAGAAAAAAGATAATTCTTACCTTACAAGAAATTATAAAATAACAAATTGGTTGCAAATCAATAACTCTTATATAAAACATAAAAAACAGTAACTTCTATTTTGGAAAAAAATCAACTTATACAACTTTTATATTTTCATTAAAATTTTGAATATAATGATTATATATATATAAGTGTTCATAAGATGTCTGTCGAATTTTTTCCATATTGAATTTTATAGAGTCCAATTTTTTCCCGTATTGTATCGAATCCGAATTCGAATTTGGTAACTATAATTTAGACAACCACTATTTTCTTAACGCAGATGCTACAAGTTACCGTGAGCTCAAAATTTGATCATAGTTCACAACAACATATGTTCCACAATATTAAATTTATAATGGATCTAGATCTGGGTTGTAGTTTAATACAACAACCACAGATAGAAAATAATACCCATTCTAAACAAAATTGTAATCACATAAATAGGTACCAAATAGAAGTGAAAGATCTTTTTAATTCCATGCATTCACTGAATTACACAATCACATGAACACAAATCAATTTAAAGACTCGAACCTCGCTCAATTAATTTTTGAGGTTGTTTTCACATTATGGCACCATGACTGGATAGATCGACATTCTAATGGTCACTTATCTACATTCACAAATAATTCAGAAACTATAGATGCCCTTATCGCCTGTATGGGCCTACTTTCATTTCAATGGTTCCCCAATCATGCTTGAAGATCCATAGATTCCAGGTAGTCTCTTCAAACTCAATGTTAGGTCTATGTAGAATTAATACAATATCTAAAAATTCTCCCATAATTTGGTTAATATTTGACCGTAACTTCTTCAATGGTTCGGCTGGGTTGTTTTCACCTTACAATGAAATCTCCAGATCTCAACACAATTACATTATCACATGCACATCGATATTGAAGATTTACCAATGCTAGGTTTCATACAGACATGGATTCTTTAATGATCATGCAGATAGTTAAGAACGTCTTAAAATGCTAAAAAGATTCTTCACATTCACGTGAAAATTCAAATTTTACACCTTTCTTATGCAGAGAAGTGATGGGATGGGCTATTCTTGAAAATTCAAATTTTACACCTTTCTTATGCAAAGAAGTGATGGGATGGGCTATTCTTGAAAATACTTCAATAAATATTCTATAATAACTAATGAGCCCCATGAAAAACCTCACCTCTATTACACTTTTAGGTGATGGCCATTCTTTGATGGGCTTAATATTTTTTTGGATCCACAGGTATTTCATCCTTCAAAATAATATGACCAAGGTAATGTATTTGTCTGAGAATTTACTTGGTATGTCATATAGATGATGTTCTCTGAGTACGTATAAAACTAGCTTCAAATGACGTTCATGCTCCTCTTGAAACTTGGAATACACCAAAATATCATCCAAGAAAACTATGACAATTTTTTCTAAATAATTTTTGAAGATTCCATTCATCAAACACATAAAAACTCACAGTGCAATGTATATTCCAAAAAACTCCCAGTGCAATGTATATTCCAAAGGGCACCAAGACAAACTCATAACGAACATAACAAGTTTGAAAAATTATTTTGTTGATATCGTCCTCTTTAATCCACAACTCGTGATACCCTGACCTCACGTCAAATTTGGAAAATACTTTATCTCCCCGAAGTTGATCAAATATATCATCTGTCCTAGGCAATGGATATTTATTCTTAATTGTAATTTTATTTAATTTCTAAAAATATACACAGAGTCATAATGTTCCATCTTTCTTATCAAAAAAAATGAACTGAAGCACCCCACAGTGACACACTGAGACATATCTATGTCTTCTTTAATAGAACCTCTATCTACATCCTTGAGTTTTGGAGCAATCATTCGATAAGGTGCTTTAGGTATTAGAGAAGCTCAACGTACCAAATTAACGGAGAAGCCTTTATCTCTTAGTGGAGGTAATCATATAATCTCAACAAAAACATCTACAAATTCTTTTAATATTAGTTACTTTTCTAAATTTGATTGTTGATCCATATTTGCTTCTTTGAAGTGAGCTGCAAGGATTTGACATCCATTACAAAAATTTCTCTTCAGTTGAATAATTGATATTTCCCTAATGGATATCAGCCTTAGTACCCCATGGACATTCTTATATCATCTCTCATCATTAAGGTAAATAAAAGATCTATTATAGTAGGGCATGCATGTCACACCTTCAAATAATTTCAGTTTAGATGTTGTTTCAAATTTAGTAAATTATGTTTTTGATAAAGTTTTTCTATTATTGGAGCTTTTCTTTTGTTATTTTTAGCATGCACGATCTATTCTTACTAAGAGGGTGCAAATCCTTAGTCAATTATAATACTTATGCATGAGAAATTCCCATCTTAGGTAGAGGACATAGATCTCAAGGAAGGGATGCATGCTTGCATGCTCCCATTCATCTTTTGATGGAGACACACTTACTTGGCACTCTTACCATGCAATGTATATGGTGCACTTGGTGATCAGATTAGGGCTATGATTTGACAAATTCCAGCTAAAATACGATTTTCCATGTGTCCATATTCATTGTACTTTCTCTCCTCTTCCTATTATATAAGTGAGATGAAAGGTGTGCCATTGTGTTGGTTATCGAGGTTTTGTAATGAACTATTGTAGTGTATCTTTTGTAGTATTAAATAGAAGATAAATTCAATTGAGGATTCAAATCTATATATTTTCCATTTAAATTTTCCACAATATGCATTTGTAAAAAAACCAACTTATATCTACCTCTTTTTAATTGAAACTTTCAACTTTTTAGCTACCTAGTATTTAGGTTATTCTTTCTAGGTGGAGAAGCCGCTTACCATTGTTAATGAAATAAAGGGATATAAATATAAAAGGGTATAAATATAAAAGGGTAGAAAAAATGTTAATGAAAAAATGGATACCTAGAATATCTAGTGAAAATAGGGGCTTTTTAAATTGGGAAGGTGTATTGGATTTGTATTGGTAGGGGGTTAGATAAAGTGATTTTTACAGGTATTTTCCAATATGTAGTCAAATTAAGGGTATTGTTTAGTATTCCATGAATGCATGTGCTACGTTAGAGGTTCATTCAATGAGCTCCCATGCCCAATGACATACCTTTGTATCTTGTCTTTTTCATCTTTGATGAAATCCACATACCTCAATAGCTTGTAAACTTTTGGCCATACTCCTCCATGGTCATGTTCCCCAACTTGAGCTCAAAGAATTCTTACACCTTTCTCTCATATTAGTGCTCTGATAAATATTTCCTTTGGAAATATTCCTTGAATTTCCTGCATGTAATTTTCCTTTCATCCAAATGTTTCACCTCCTTGAGTTGTTCGTGCCACAAATTGGCCTTATCCTTTAAGTGATAAAAGGAAATTTTGGCTTCCAAATTTGAGGAATAATTGTACAACTACAAATATTTCCTTATCTATAGCAGTCAAACCTTAGCTTCTTCTCCTTTCTTATGCTCCCAATTACATGTGGGAGGATTAGTTTTTCTAAGCTCTTCCTCTAAATTATCCATGTTTGATCATCTCTTTCACTTTTTGACTGGTGATACACTTGGGTTGTTGTTTGATTCTTAGGTAGTGTAAGCCCTCTTTCTTGACTTCCTTACTAAGTGATAATGCTACTGAGAAACACCCCTGGAATGACTTGAGCTTCTAGAACCTATTTCTCTTCTTTTGGCTTCATACCCATGCACCTATCTAAAGTCATTTTTTCAGTATAACTCTCTCTGAATTTTGTTCGTACTTTGCAATATTTCATTGTTAATTTGTTGTTACTCCTTGACTAACCTCTCATAGTCAACCTTGATGTTGAGTACCTCAATTTTGAGGCTTCTCATGGCCTCTTTTAAATATCTATTCTTAGGCCTATCCACTCCATGCCCATTTGACTCTATCCCAACATTTCTCATGTTGACATTCACAACCCTCACCTCTTCCTCACTATAAAAAGGAATGGGTTAAACCCCATAATAACAACCTTAATCATCACTCTACATAGCCCCTAATGTAAAATAAAAGGAGATGAAAACCAAAAAGGAATACCAACATAACAATTAACCACCACTTGAAGGCTAAAGCTCATGGTGATTTATGTATAAGATGAAAAATAAATAAATAAACAAACAAAATCATAATTTATAAAAAAACAAAAAGTTGTAAGAGAAGATAAAACTAAATGTGCTCGCAGAAGCAAAATCAAATAGGAAATGCAATCATCAAGAAGTGGAAGATGGATGGATTTGATGTCATGACATTTGGAAGACCACATCTCCCTCATATCCAAAGTTATCAGTTAGAAACTATCCAATACTAAATCATAGTGTTTCTAATACTCAACCATAGCCTATAAGATAAAAGAGAATTTGCAACATTTACAATCATTAGAAGATCATTCCATAATACACCAAAAAGTAGAAAATGTTAAACATGTATGTCAAACTTTCAAGTGGCTTTGTTGTTCAATGAATGGCTTGCTTCTAATATTGACATCATTTTTGTGACCCTTTAAGCTAGAAGAGAAACATTTTAAGCTATGTCACATAAGCTTCCAAAGTACAGGAATAAGGTGGACGTCGGAACGGTTGACCATAATAGCTAGAAGATCCCCCAAATTTCCATGAAATCACACATTGGGAATTGAAAAAATGTATTTAAAAAAAAAATGAAAATACATATTTAAAAAAAAAAATCCAAAAACTAGAAGAAAGATGGATTTGATGTTATTCCATCTAGAATATCGGGCCTCTATCAAATCCCACGTTCTCCATTAGAAACTGGCTAATACTCAACCATAGTGTTGCTAATAATGAAACATAGTCTAGAAGATAAAAGAGAATTTAAAACATTTAATATCATTAAAAGATCATTACATAATACACCGAAAAGTAGATAATGTTAAACATGCTTGTCAAACTATGAAGTGACTCAATTGTTGAAGGAATGGGTTGCTTTTGATCTTGACATCCTTTTCGTGACCCTTTTTGCTAAAAGTGAAGTATTTTAAGTTATTTCACATGAGCTTCCAAATTATAGGAATAAGGTGGACATGCAAATGGTTGACAAAAATGTCTAGAAGTCACCCCAAAATTTCCATGAAATCACAAGTTGGGAATTGCAAAAATATATGTTAAAAAATTAAATTAAAAAAATTTCCAAAAACTATAGAAAATTAGCTATGAAATTGAAATTTTAAAAACTTAGACATGATACCTACATCATACAATTATACATGGTTAACTATTTAGGGTTGTGGACTAGATTTTGAGAGAGGAACAAATGGAGTCTATCATGGCACATCTAAAAGCCATCTTTACGAAGCATAAGGGGCAATATACCAAGTACTACATTTAGCACTTCCTGATAATTCTCAACTGGGGTAGTAAGAAATTGATTGCCAACATTGATATGTGCAAACTCATTTTTGGGTTGAACATTTCCCGTCAACCCATGAGGAGTTGTTATAATGTTGAAAAAAAGAGATTTGCACTCGAGGTTTATGGGAAAATAGGAGTTATGTTGAAGGGGTGTAATATCCTCCCAAAAACATTCATTTTAAGCTTGATGCATAGGATATGTTGCAAATCAAGGACAAGACTTTCATTTTTCTACTTCTAGTTAGAAGTGTTGTGAATCCTCATGCCAACCTTAATCTTAGTGATCTAGCTTCTCATGTTTCAACCCCCAATACTATTGTTGCTACTACAGTGATACAAAAGAGGTTTATGAAGCCCAAAAGATGATGAGGCGAGGATAGAATTAACCAAACGACAAGTCCATGTCAAAGAAAGGGTTGGAAGGAGCACAATCAGTGTCTAATGTTTGGCCCTCACATGAAGTGGTCACCTATAACAAGTTGAAAATTGTCTATCTGCTAAATAAGTGTTTGATAAGATTCCAACTCAACAAGAACATTTTCAAGTCATGATAAAATCGCTCTCAAGGAAAACCATTAAGATGTGTGTACATTATCGAGATTTAAGGTAGATATAAAGCTAAATCTAGAGTAGAGGATGCAAATTCTAGTAGATCAACCATGACCTCTAATTGAAAGGAAACAAGTCAAGGATGAGGCTCTACTATCAGCCTATAGTATATGCACGATTCAACTCTCTTTCTAACTTTACACATGTATGGAGGAGTGGTGAGAAAGGTGAATCTTCATCCTGCAAACCCTCTTTTAAAGGTGTGGTATGCAACAAATCACCAACTCCATCTACACGGGTATCTGGCATGCCCACTACATAAATTTTGGATAAATCAAAAGAGGTGACATGGGTAGAAGTTTGAAACAATATAGGTCACAAGACTCCACTTAATATTTAGATCATGAGAGATCATATGGAAATTTAATAGCCACTCCTTTAGATTTGTACTAGTATGTTCTTGTAGTTTATTTATTGTTATGTTTTCTAATCATTTTGATTAACAAAAAATGTTTGAAGAAGGTCCCTAGTATTGGGGAAGTGTGGGACTTTATCCATGGTTTCCAAATTTTGACCCTAACAATCTATAAGTCAAGAGAATGCCTAGTTTGGGTTATCCTCCCAAATTTCCATTAAGTTTGAGCGATTTGTCAGTTATTGAGGATAGTATTTATACTTTGGGCAGCTACATGAAAATATATGTTGACAAAGTTGCATTGGGATTGTTCACTTATGTTCATGTTTGTGATGATAAATACCTCAGTAAGGGTATTTCGGAAAATAATTCTTAAGAGAGAAAATTTTATATGGACAAGGTTTTGGATTATGATAATATAGTTTTCCAACATCAAATATGTGATTAAATAGGACATCTAAGGATACTTGTCCCCATGTCCAAGTCCATCCTCCATGAAAAAAAGGGCCCAAACCAAAACCAAAAAGCTTGGATTTTGAAATTTTCATAAGGAATTGAAGCCCAACGATGAAGGTGATCATGATGAAGAATTCTAGAAAACAACAGATTCAAAAAGATTCAATCATGCTTGTTGAGAAGTGTTTAATGAGGAAAAACAATTCCATGTGCAGGCTAGAGAGGAAGACCAAAATACAAATATTTCTCCTTGTGGGATGGAAGTAGTTAAGGATTTTGCATCAAAAGTAATGAAGATATCTCATGAATTTGATAAGTTTTCCTCCTTCAAGGAACATGTATCTTCAATGAATTGTGGAAATCCAATTTTTGAATTACAAATTGTCCCCATGGAACCACTTCAAGGGGGTGGGCTGAGGTCAAGAAGAAAAAATGGATGAAGCATGAGATTGAGGATTTATTGCGTCCTTTTATTTTCTCCAAGATGTCTTTTGTTTTTGTTTTGTCTTAAATTAACTACTAGGTAGTCCATACTCATCTATTTTTATGTTAACCTATTAAATGTAGGGATTTGAATATTCCCTAATCATATGAACTGCTCTTGTAATATCTGTAGAATGTAACCTACTTTCTTTCTTACGAATTAGAAATCACAAATTTTTCCATAAGTAAAATAAAAAGAAAAAAATTATAAAATTACATACTAATACCATTTGTGATTTTATAAACAATATGAATAAAATTAAATAAAATTAAATGAAGAGTTGCTCAAATGATAATATTTTTAATTAATTGTAGAACTGGGTAGTTTCCAGTTACATAATCCAAAATGGAAAAATGCACAAAACAATATTAAAGGAATAGTCTATAGTTTCTAGTGGAAAAATGCCTAAAAAAATAATGAAGTATGAGTATGTAGTTTTTAGTGGAAAAATGTAGAAATATCTTGAAATTTGCAGCTACTAATGAAATTAAACTGAAATCAATAGACACGAATTTCTTCTACTAAATTATGTGGAAGGAAAACTGACAATAGAAACACATGCAATCATGCAATCACAATGAACACAATTTTTATTAGGGAACCGATCTGGGAGGAAACCCCTCTGTTTGTGTTATATTAGATGAAAACAATGATTAATTACAATGACTACTTCAATTCTTGAAGCTCAATCTGCATTGCAATTCTAATATCCTCCTAAGTCTTTTCTCGCATTACTTACCCAAAATAGGCCTCCTGCTTCCTCCTGTTACCTTGCATAATTCTTGCTCCTAAAGAATAGGGAAGCTCCTATTTCGTTGCTCAATTCCTGATGAAATTAGCTCACCTGCTACATGCAAAAATTGTACACTCACTAGTATATAATAATGATTACATTATGCCTTTTCTCTCTAACTTCACTAGGAAATTTGAATTGCATGCATGACTAGGGCTATTTTTAGTAAATAGACTAGTTAACTGAGAGTTAGTTGAGTTTACAAAAGTTACAACTACTCAAATGAACTCATACTACTCTATTCTATACTAGAGCTTAGATAATTGAATTTGACTAAAGATAATACCTCGAGATAGCTATATCTTAGCCACCAAATTGCACACAACTCTACTTCTAGACCATAAAATCAAATTGACTAACTTAACTGAGTGATTTGGCTATGTCACTCGTACTAACTTCTTGAAAACTCATCTTACTAAAGTGGAAATTCAAATTTCTGTTGGCATTGTGGTTCTGGTATGATTTCAGATGTTGTACTTGATGGCAAACACCCATGGCATGGCTCTCATTTTGATGAAAATAAAGAAGTACGCAGGAGAACAGTTCAGGAGGTGCGTACCCGCAGGTATGCCGTGCATGGACCGCGTCCAAATACGCGGGTCACCCATTCATGAGGTGCGTACCCCAGTGCACACATTCCAAGGCAGTTAAGCGCTCACACGTGGGGTTTCTCAGTGGTATTTAGCCAACAGTATTGGGTTATCATGGTTTTGGCCTGCGGTATTAATTATTTTATTATTATTATTGAGCCCCATGATCCTTGATTTGAGGAAGAGCTAGCCTATATAAAGCAAAGGAGATCATTTGGCTTTAGTATCTTTTATGTCTTTGAATATCTTAAGATCTGATCTATTGGGTTCTCGGTTCTTAAAAGATTGATTTATAAAGGAGAAGTCAGAAGCGAATTGGCGAAGGGTGATCTCTTGAGCACAAGTTCAGATCTGAGCATCTGAGGTTATTTCAGCCCTAGTCCAAGGTACGCAGAGGCGCCGAAGGTTTAGTGCGTGGGTACGCAGAGGCACCAAAGGTTCAGTGCGGGGGTACGCAGAGGAGCCGAAGGTTCTGTGCGTGGGTACGCAGAAGTGGCGAAGGCTCAGTGCGTAGGTACGCAGGGCAACAGTGGTTTAGGTGCGTGCTTTCTGTAGCAGCACGCGGCGCGATTATTCTTCTGGGTGCGTACTTTCTGAGAAGTACGCGGCGCGATATTGTTTTTGGGTGCGTACTTTCTGAAAAGTACACGGCGCGATATTGTTTTTGGGTGCGTACTATACGCAGGTCAGTAAAAGGAGCAGTGCGTAGCCACGCAGTCCAGAAGACGGAGATCTGCGGGTATACGCAGAGAAGCAGAAGGTGAACTGCGTAGCAACGCAGGCCTGTAAAAGAAAAAACCGCGTATCTGTATTAAGATCTTCTGTTGGTTGAATTTTTTCTATTGGAAAGGTGTTCTGGGTTCTGTTCTGTTATTGTTGATCTGGTTATTACAGCTGACTGTATAATTTACATGTACTTGATGATCATTTTATATGGATCTAGTTTGAAAATTTATGAAAAGTGGTCCTTGAAAAGAAGTAGGGGGTTGTAGCTCCCTTCCAGAAGAGACTGGAAAATGAGAGAGAGTTGTAGCTCTCTGCAGGTTGCAGCCTGCGTACTGGTAAAGGACTGCACCAGTACAAGACCATTGTAAAAGGAGTTTCTAATTTTGAAAGAAGATAGAGACATATTGCAGCAGGTGGTTTTCACCCACATTGGGTTTCCACCTTATATCTGGTGTTCTTTGATGTGACTGTCTGTTTTTCTTGTTCATGCTCATTATTTATGGTATTGGTAGGATGCAAAAATAATTCAAAGTATAAATAAGAAAGATTTGGTAAAAGAATTAGATAATATTGATTCACCCCCCCCCTCTCAGTATTATTGTCAACAATGTGATCATGCTATCACATTGTTGACTAGGCCTGAATGCTCCTACATCAGGATATAGGTTTAAGAGAAGATCTTAAACAATCACAAAAACAAATCAAGAAAAGTGATGGCACATTGATATATGAGCATGATAAAGAATGCAAGGCATCTCGAAAGAAAGGTGAACATCCCAAAGGAGTGAACAGAGTTTCTCCTTGATAGAATTGCAACAAGAACTACCATGAAAGGCATACTAAACCTAATTATTCCAAGGTATTCTTTAACTATAAGAAGAATGTAAATGAGATACATAGTTTATAGTATATTTTTTCATGCGCATTTCGCATATTTTTTTTTTTCTCGGTAAAAGACTATCTAGCTATTTATATTATAATACAGAAGAATTTTACATCTGATATGCATGCTGAGCATGGAATAGCCCTGTACAGGTACTGAGTTTACAAGAAACCAGCTGTCTGAGTCTCCCACACAGGGGCAGCTGCAGCTGGTTACCCATGACCTTGTCCAAAATTGACATTGATTTACTTGACTAACAGAAACATAAGCACCGAGGTGCTGAATGATGCTAACTAGACACTTGAATGCCCACTCAGGGGCGACTGACCAAGACTGACTGTAAGAGGTGGTAACCAGACCTAAATTCTGCATAATCAACTTGCAAAAAAGGATTACCCGGCAAAGCTTCATTCCTGGGGATTCGCAGATGGCGGTTGAAGGCTTGCAAGCTGCTGCTCAGCTTCCTCACAGGGACCCTGTTCTTCCACAATTCGCGCCCATCCCTGTCCTTCCTCCACTCCTTCCCATCTTGCCCTCCACGATTCCTCCGTGAAGCCCGGTGGTGCTGGACCCAGGGAGGGCGTGTACCTTTCCATGGGCGCCTTCCCTTTGCCGCCTGCTCCCTGCTCAGCTTGTGCTTCTGACGCCACCTCTTCTCCGCCACCGCCTGGAGGCACCACCGCGCCAGCTTTATCTTCTGCCACTTGGGTGAACATAATTGTGATGTGGGCGTTGATGCCCTGGTGCCCATCCGGACTGCCCAAGGAGAAGACAACTGAACCGAATGCAGGAAGCCTTGCTTCTCCCTCCCCCGCGCTGCCGACCTCCACGAGCTGCTGAGCAGGCAACGGAGTTGCTGTTGCTCTCCTGTGGCAATTACAGCAGCAACAGTGTTGATTTCCCGCCCCTGCTGAACGACTGGAGGAAGCTCCTCTTCCACGACCCCTGCGACACGGCTGCCTCTCCCTTGTTCTGGCCATTGAGCCTCCTTCTTCCAAGACTGTCGATCACTGGAGGCCGAGTCCACCGCGTTCTGCGAGCGAGTTCTTAAGCAATTGAGCCACCAGATGTGGAGCGGCGGGATGGTTATGCCTTCTCGGACATTGACTGCACTCTGAGGGCCATTACCCTCTGCAATTCCCGCAGACCACCATTGAGTCTCACAGTTCTGAACTCCAGCAATCCGAGTTCCCCATTCTCTGTTGCAGAGAAGGCTCAGACCGGGAATGTCGCGACTGAATGGCATCCTGCCGTGAAGAGGTCGATGTATTGCTACGCCATGAACCTGCATTGAATTTTCTGTACCGTCTACCCACCCTCCTGCTCGGCAATGAATGCCTGGAATGACCGCTGAAGCGCTTAAGACATCGGCGGTGCCTGGTTTGCCAAGCTGTCCCGGGCACGCGGCGACACCTGTGCCTCGTCCTGCTGGGATGATCCGCCACCCGCATCCGGGGTGCGCATTTTGCATATTACATAACTAATGTTTTGCCAAATGTTGGAAGAGAATGTCCTTGTACAAGAAGGTTATGTATAACAAGAAGCAGAAAAGAGATAAAGAACAATCTCCAAGACTAAATGTGGAGAGTGGCAAGAAAGACCTATTGTAAAAAAATCACTGCACTCATTACAACAAGAGTGGATGTATTGGATTGAGAAATGCTAGAAACTTTATCCAAGGAAGGACTAGAAAGTTGTGCACGCACTAACAAAGAAAGATGTAGTAGATGAAAGAGTTGACGAAATGCCAGTAATCTAAGAGGAAGAAACCAAAAAGGAGAATCCATTAGCTAGGTTTGGTAATAAATGGATAACATATCCTCAAAGTTGTTTGCTTCCATTGTTGTAAACCTCACATGTTGTGTATAGTACCCCAGGAAGGGAAAACTTTACAAGTGATGACGTGTTATAACATCAATTATGTGAACATAGTGTTTTTATGATTTTGTGAGTGTACAAATCAAAGAGAGAATTCAAATGATATATGTATTATTTTGGTGGGACAAAAGTTTGTTTTGTGGGGACGTGTGATCCATGAAGATCTTTAAAACCAAGAAAAATTGGTGGTCCTGAATTCTGATTTAAATGTACTCATGTCAAATTGTTCATCTAGATATTTCTAATGCCACTTGAATAGATTGAAATATAAGTCATATGAACAAGTTTTGGCTTGTTGGAGTATTGACCAAATAAGAAAAAAAATATGAAGGTGGGACACATGGCATCACCAAGAGTTTACATGTGGCAATATGGGCATAACACATGGAAATACAGATGGTGATAGCTGGCATTATGGTCATGACACATGGTAGTGCGATGTTGAGATGGTGAGTTGACTACACTATATGTATGTTCGCATGGCATGTTGATTGGTTTGTACAAATGATGACATGGTATGATAAGTGGACGAATAAGAGTATGAAAGAAAACAAAATAATAAATAAATAAAAATAAAAATTACAAAACAAAACAAAAAATAAGAACTAAATGAAAAAACAAAAGATAAAAAGTAAATAAAAAATATATTAAAACATAAAAAGTAAAAATATGAAATGTTAAAAAACAAAAATGAAATATAAAAAATATATAACAAAACAACAAATAAAAATTAAAAACATTAAAAAAACACTCATAAAATATAGAATTTGAAAAAAATAAATTTAGAAAATAAACAATTCAGGAAAAAAAATTCTACAAGTAGACTTGCGGAGTGGCTATGGGTTCTCCCCTTTCCCCTGTTGTTGCCAATCTCTTCATGGAGCATTTTGAATCCAAAGCCTTGTCTTCGGCCCTTTACCAACCCAAACTTTGGAAAAGGTTTGTGGATGACACTTGTGTCGTCGGGTCTCATGGTAAAGAGAAGTTGGAGTTGTTTTTCCATCATCTTAATAGTCAATCTGACAATATAAAGTTCACCATGGAATTCGAAGTTGATAGTAGCCTGCCTTTTCTTAATGTTATTATCTCAAAGAAGGATGTTGGTTCTTTTTCCCATCAGGTTTTTCGGAAGAAAACTCACACAGAGCAATATCTCCATGCTAGTTCACATCATTTTCCTTATCAAAGGCTAGGCATTCTCAACACCTTAGCCACTCGGGCGATGTGAGTTTCCGATGAAAATAACTTTGAAGATGAGAAATCCCACCTCCTAAAAGTTTTTAATAAGAATGGTTATGGTAGGTCTCAAGGTCTTAAGGCTTTTCAAAACGCTGAAAAAGGCCCTAAGAATAAAATTGACCCCAAGGATTGGTCTTCTAGTGTTCGACTGCCTTTTATTCAAGGGACCATAGATAGAATCGCTAGGATATTAAGGAACCATAGGATTAATTATTCCTTTAGACCCCTTAACACTATCCGAAGTTCTCTTCGTTCTGTTAAAGACCCGATTAACCCCAGTGATGGAAAGGGTGTTTACATTATTCCCTGTTCTTGTGGAACTCCTTATATTGGTGAGACCGGTCGATCCGTAAACCAAAGGATTTGTGAACATGTTGTTGACCTCAGGCACCGAAGGTTTCACTCCTCCACTTTGGTAGACCATGCAGAAAAACAAATCATCACATCATTTCAAGGAGGCCTTAGAAATTGAGAAGAGACCTGTTAATTTAAATAGAGATGATGGCTGGAGTATCAGCAGAAACTGGACTCCTATGCTTTCTTCTTAATAATTTTCTTATATAATATCATATATATAATATAAATAATAAAATATAAATATATATATATCTTTAATGATTTATGTAAATTTATAGTTCAATTAATGGAGGTATCATAGGGGAGCTTTATCATTTTTATATATTATTTTTTCAAACTTAATATTTAACCTCTTTTTTTTATACGGTAATTTATTCTCCTTAATAAGTTTCCTTAACCTTTGGTAAAATGCCCTTCATTTTTGAACCCTATTCAATATGAATTATATTTTTTTTTTTTTTTTTTTTTTTTTTTTTTTTTTTTTTATTATATATTTCTATAAGTTGACTATCTAATATTATCTTAATAACTTATATGAATAAGAATTGAGAAATTTATTCTCTAAGAATATCATTTATTGATAGGTATCCAAATTTATGACTCTTAATAATTATTTTTTTTATATTATATTAATTAATTTAGTTATAAGGGGTTATTATTTTCTCTAAATTATAACTTTTTACATCATTAATTTATCTAAAAAAATGTTTAATTTCTTTCCCTACCTTTTTCAGTCATTAACCTTTTCTATGTCCTACCCTCAGTCAAACTAGTTGTTATCCCTAATGGCTAGTTAGCAGCTCTCTACATCTATTTATCTAAATGCCTGGATCTGATTTCTCATCTTGTCCTAGAGATGAACCACACTGGCTGGTTCGAAACACGTCGACGAGAATCTCTCTTATGTGATTTCTTCTGAAAGATGTTATTATAAAAATGAAAAATTAAAATAAATAATAAAATAATAAATAATATAATAAAAAATAAAATAAAAAAGAAAAAAAAAAAAAAATTAAAAAGAAAAAAAAACATATAAATTTAAAAAAAAAAAATAGCAATAATTTTTAAAAATAAATGAATGCATAAATAAAATATAGGCCTCCACTAACAGCCCCAATACACCATTCTAAGTATTTTTATTTCTAATTAATTTTTGTAAATTATCTTTTGATTTTTTTTTTCTAACTTTTCAATTTTTAATGTTTTTTTCTTTTTATTTAACATTTTTTTTAATATTTTTTAATTTTAACTATGTTTTTTTCAAATGTATTTAATTTATTTTTATTTTTATTTTTAAAGATAAATTTTGAAATTAATATGTTTGTGATTTTCCTTAACCCTTTTGGCGTTATTTTTACTTAAAATTTACAATTAAAATAATTGTTTTTATACAATGAATTCAAATCTTATTTTTTATATAAACTTAATAAAACTTACGTAAAATTTATTATTTTTCTATTTTTTTCATAAAAATATGTGGTATTATGTCATGTTTAGTGAAAAGTTCCTATAATACTTATTTTTTTTTATTAATATGCAAATGCATATGATTTTTTTTTTTTTTTTTTTTTTTTTTTTGTAATAGAGAGGAACCGAGCAACCCGTCTGAGACATAAGTAAACAGTAAACCTCTGAGGGCTACGATATGTCCTCTTCGTAGCCTAGGTCACAATAGGGGGAATTTTAATCTCGGCCTTTCGAGTTTCATCGATTTCAAATTTCTTGGGTTAACCAATTGGGTTGCCCGCCCACCCCACAAGATGCAAAATGTGTATTTTTTGTAGAGTGTTTAAAATTATTATTTTTTGGTGACAATTTTTTTTTGTATTGAAGTATTAA
>APFE030638550.1:5969-30710 GCA_000404065.3 Pinus taeda | reverse complement strand
TTTGAAAAGCCCTTAAAAAACAAACATATTAGGATGGAAAACAAGAAGAGAAATAAGACAACTTAAAAAGGTTTAAATAATTTCCAAATCAACATGAAAATAAATAACATTTTAAAAAAATGATTATACTTGATGCATAAGAAAATTTAAAATATAAAAAATATGCTCCAAAAAAGGTGTCATCTAAATCAACACTCTTCAAAATTGGAGCATTTTTTGGTACCTATAAAAAGTGAGAAATCAGTATAGTTCTTGTTTGATAGGTTAGTTTGTTCCTAATACAAGGTGTATATGAAGATAACACGTTAATCATTATGAAAGAGGAGGATCAAAAGCTTATAGCTTGTGCACAATATATGTTTTTATGTAGGGACTAAAGATGAGAACCCAAATAATGGGAAGGTAAAGGATGGAACTTGAGACCTATCGATTATAAACGCTATGTGTTACAATTGTGCCCAAACTTTGTTTGTTGACAAACTCTGCAAGCTAGGTTAGTCTTTTTCCTAAGATATTATAGGTGAATAATGGAAAACTAAGGCAGTTGAAAACACCTTTCAAGTATAGTGAGAGCAATGAGAGTGGTATGTCAATGCTATAACCTTCCTAGAGCTAGTGAAGACATTTTTTTAGAGCTTCGAGATCTATATGATATGTAACAAAGCATTTAAGTTTCATTTCACATCTTATTAATGGAGCGATTTTGTTGTTGAAGTAGAACTAAAGATATATCCCCAATTCATTGAATTCCATAATCAGGTTGTGCCTTGTCATCTTTCTTCTTGTTGTTCAGTTATTCAATTCTATCTTTCAAATGCTCATTGAGCCTTATAGTTTAAGCTAAGTCAATTCACACTAATAATTGTTCCCAAATCAGTGAGAAATTTCAGATCAACATTACAATTGTTCTTCTTAATGATGATATGGAATCTAAAGCATTTGCATCAAACATAACTCAAATAGTAGCTCCTTCCACTCTCATGATAACACCACAAGTTCTACCCAAACTACACCTCCATCTATAACAAGGAGATGTTCAAGGTTGTAGTCAACACTAAGGGTATAATAGAAAACAAAACAAACTCTAGCTACTCCTTCAGCTGGAATACTTGGAGAAAGTCAATAAAACTAAGTGGGAAACATTACTTCTTTGCACCCAACTTTGTGAAGCATGTTACTTCACAAAAAAAATGAGTTCAAGTGAGTTGTATAATGTTCATACAACTAAATTTTATTAATATTTATTTATTTTCTCAAGTTGTTGATCCATTGCGCGATTCCACCTCAACTAAGTCCCTATAGTGATTCCAGGGCAGGTCATAGGGGTGTTGTCGCCCTTTTTAAAGGTGTGGCGTACTATTATTTGAACCCTAATGACTTAAGCACTCATTATTGCTTCAAGCTCAATATTGCACAGCATACGAGTATAACCAATTTAATTCCTGAGATGGCCACCAACTCAGGAACACCATGGACTTGTTGGAATCTTGACTGAACATTTTTACCTAAAGAGTAACACTTTTTGCTGTGTACTTTTTTAAGGAAGCTGTAAAAATGAAACGTGGGCTCAAGCCATGGAAAACTAAATTGATTATAATGAAAATAATCACACATGGGAGTTAGTGGATTTGGTTGAAGGTAAAGATGTGATTAGTGTGAGACTTATTTATAAAAATAAAGCATAGTGTTGGTGGAAAAGTGCAGAAGCATAAGGAAAGGTTAGTGGCTAGAGTATTCACACAACAACTAGGAGAAGATTACAATGAAACTTTTGTTAGACTATTGAATGATAAGTAGATACAATAAGGAGAGTGTTGACCATTGTAAGACAAAAAATATATTCTATTTATGAAATATGTGTAAAGACTACACTTTTTTAAATGGTTATCCAAAGGAGGAAGTGTATGCGAAAGAACCACAAGGCTTTGAAATTATGGGCCATGAAAAAAAGGTTTGCATGTTGAAGAATGGATTGTACAAACTTAAACAAGCTCCTAGATATTGATACTTGATACATCTAGAATGACTCTTATTTGATTCGGGATGGATTTCACAGAAGCAATAATGACACTATCCTGCATATCGAAATCAATGAGCAAGGAAAACGTCTATTTGTGAGTTTATATCTGGATGATTTGATATTAACTTGTACCTTTTCTATAAATTCCTTTGAGGAAGTAATGAAAAGTGAATTTTCAATGAAAATTTTGAGGTTTCTGAAATATTTTTTGGGCGTTGCGTTCCATTAATATAATGCTGGAATTTTCATTTCACAATCTAAATATGTTGGTGATGTCTTCAAAAGATTTAACATGTTGAATTGTAAAGCAACCTCAACACCAATTATGACAAATTTGAAGTTGATCAAAGAAGATGATGGATCAAGTATTGATCCTACATTTTTCAAAAGGTTAGGTGGGAGTTTAATGTATTTAATTGCCATAACAATTTGTATGGTATAATTCCAATTTCAAGATTTATGGAGTCTTCAAAAGACTCTCATTAGCAGGTTGGTAAAATAATGATGAGACATGTCAGTGGAATTTTTTTTTTTGGAATTATGTATTCCACTATAGATGATTTCAAGCTTATTGAATATATGGACAACGATTGTGCTGGAAGAATTCATGATAAAAGAAACACATTAGGTTACACAATCTATTTTGCTACACGTGTTGTTTCGCAGGCTTAAAAAAAACAACCAATTATGACACTTTCTTCCATTGAAGTTGATTATGTGGTAGCAACTAATGTAACTTGTTAAGTTATTTAGATGCAAATGAAGTTGGTAATCTTAATCCATTATCAAAATGAAGCCATTTCAATCTTTTGTGACAATAGCTTAACCATTGGATTATCGAAAAATCATGTTTTTCATGAAATAACTAAGCATATTAATACTATATATCATTTTATTACAGAGCTTGTTAACACTATAGAAATTTTCGCATATTTGAGTAAGTTTGAGGATTTGTTTTCTATCATATTTAGAAAGCCATTGGAAAAGGACACATTCCAATATTTACAGAGTTGTTTAGGAGTTTTGAGAATTCAAATTTATACATCTCCAAAGAAGTCCAATATTTACAGAGTTGTTTAGTAATTTTGAGGGTGCATATTTATACAAGTCCAAAGAAGTTTGAAACATTTTTTTTGTGATTCTTAGCACTTCATAATTAGGGGGTATTTAGGAAAACATTTATTATTCACAATCAAGAAAATTTGTCTTTTATGTTATAGCATGGCATGTTATGTGTAGACAACTTATGTTTTTATTTGTTTTGATTGTGCAAGTTAAATAATCTTTTTCACTCCATTCTTCTCCTCACTTAGATGTTTCATTAGAAATTATATTTCATTAGAAATTAACAAGTAACTGGGAGAGTAACTAGGATATATTTTCTTCTTTTTATTCCAAAGATTTTATTTAACATATTTTTCCTTTTTTCTTTACTTTTAGTTTTACTGTAGTCTTCTTCAATATTTCCTTGTTTCATTGTAATATTAATTTAGTTAGTTTTTGCATTTGCTTGTTCCTAAGCTAGTGCTGATTGAATTTTTCTATCATATGTAGTACTAAAAACAACATCTTTGTTTTCCTTTATCTCCTCTTTCATTGTTCCAATAGCTTCAACAACTTTGTTAGTTGCCTTTACATTTTCTATTCCTTATATTGTTATAGTGATAAAAAAATTCATTATCTACTTTAGCCTTGATCATACATGGGCTTGGCAAGCCACTCTTCAAGGAAAAATAATTCCACCTCATAATCAAATTCAATTTCACTACTATGTTCTAACTTGTTGTAGCAAAGGAAATTTCAATTTCTTTTCCAACTTCAATTTCTTCATCGTGCTCTTTCCTTGCATCTTGTAAAACACCACCTTTTTCTTTTACAATTTCTTCAACAAATTTCTCTATCTTTTTCAAGAAAATTGCACTCTCAATGTCCTATATATCTTCTTCAACTTCAAGAAGGCTTTCCATAGTAATATCAAAATCTTATGTTTCTTCGTACAATGTTAAAACCTTTGGATTATTATGTCAAAATAGTAGCTTCATCAACTACAACACTCTATTTATTGGTGTTTCTCTTCCTTTCACTATATATAGTTTACAAAATATTTCCATCTTTTCTACACCTAATTGTTGTTGCCATCCTGGAAACAATATTATAATACAAACACTCTAGAATGAAAATCAATGCTATTGAATCATCCTTCTTCTTTTCTCTAAACTAATTCTTCTTATTATTAGTCATGGAGAGTATTGTGTTTTCTCTAACTAATCCTTCTCATTTTGAATCATGGCGAGTATTGTATTGAGGATTATTTACAATATCTTATAAATCTTTCCCACTTAATGTACTTGTAATCTTAATAATTCAAAAAGCATAATTTTTATAATGAATCAAAAAGCATAATTTTTACAATAAAAGATGATGGAAGATAGCATTGCTCATCCATATCTAATAAATAAAAATAACTTTAAAAATATAAAAAACAAATTTCCCCTAATTAAACACTTATGTACTATTGAATCAAATTAATCCAAACCAGTCATGTCAAATTAATCCAAATAACATAAAAAGTAATAGAATATTGCAATGTTACTCAAAAGTCACAACAGCGGCTTAAGGCTGGAGGCCCTCTTTCGCCAACGATTATGGCGGCTACAGTTTGGAAATTATGGCTGGTTCGATATGTTGCGGCCACGATTTCACCTTGAAACATCTATGTGCTGCATAAGAGAGCGATTTCTCTCTTTCCAGCAACTAATAGCTTATTCTTGAGCAGCGGCTAACAGTTCACTGCGGGGTTGGCACTCCAAACATTAACCCTAGAATAGCAGGTGTTTTCAGCTGTCACCGGATAACTAACTACCTGTTCCTAAATTTTAGGAAAGATATGTGTGGCTTTCAAATAGCTACCCATCACAATATGAGGAAAGACCTGTGTACCTTTCAAATAGCTACCTATCGCAATCGGGGAAGCTACTTGACTGGTCATGACACAAATCAAGTGAAAATTTAAATTTATCGGTAATTAAATTAGTCATGGTTAGTTATGATCAACGATGTTTATTTTAAGGTTTATAATATTTATCTTAGGGTTTATATACCTTGGGTTTATAATATTAATCCATTGGGTTTAATATTATTCACTTGGGTTCATAATCCTTTGGGGTTTTAGTATTGATCCCTTGAGTCTATAATATCAATCCCTTTGGTTTATTAATCTAAGTGTTCAACCATGGTCTAGCAATATCCAACATCACATTGTGACAAAGAGAGCTTCAATATGAAAATCAACCATGGTCTAGCATTGTCCAACATCACATTATGACAAAGAGAGCTTCAATATGAAAATCAACCATGGTCAACTAATTTAAAGTTTTATAATATTTATCTTAGGGTTTATTTACCTTGGATTTAATATTATTCCCTTGTGTTTATAATCTCTTGGGTTTTTAGTATGAAACCCTTAGGTTTATTATTCCCTTGGGTTTATAATATCAATCATGGTCAACCATTGTCAACCATGTTTTATAAAATCATTCGTGGCCAACCAAGGCCAATCTTGGTCAACCATGGTCCAACATCGCATTGTGACAAAGATTGCCTCAATATGATAATCGACCATGGTCAACCATGGTCCAATGTCGAATTGTGAGAAAGATTGTCTCGATATGAAAATCAATCATGGTCAACCATGGTCAAACTTGGGTTCAATATTATTCCCTTGGGTTTATAGATCGATCCAATAGGTTTATTAATGTGAAGGTTCATGTTCTTAATGTTTAATATTATTCCCTTGGGTTTATAATCTCTTGGGTTTTCAGTATTAGTCCCTTACGTTTAATATTCCCTTAGGTTTATTCTTATATATCTTCTTCTGCTTGGAGAGAGCTTTCTAACCTCTCTTCCTCTTACTATGTGTCATTTATAAAATATTCCAAGATTTTTTGGACTTAGTCGTTGTTACCATCTTAAAAACAATGTTGAAAATGATAACAATGTTGTAATTTAAAATTTCTTGAATAAAAAACAATATTAATGCATCATCTTCTTATTTATTTAAGTTATTTCTTCTTATTTTAAATTATAATCTCATATATTACATGATTTGAGAATTCTTTGTTAGCACCCTAATTTGCTCTCTTTTTTCCATTTTCCCCTTCCTAAATCATAACCATTTACTGTTGTTTTACCTCTTTTATACACCCTCATCTTGCACCAGTCCATGCACGGTGACATATTTCATATAAACTTTATTTTTCATACTTTTAATTTAACTTAGCATTAATTAATCATTTATTACATGATTTCTTACTTTTAATCACTCTTTGTAACTTATCGATATCTCCAATGTTTATTTGGTCGTTAGAGTACTTACCATGACCGTTGATCCTAGTGCAGGATCGGATTTTGCACTGTTGCCAGCACAGCAAATCCTTGCAGCAGATCCGAACCTCCTTGATCACCACCTCATTTTGAGCAACTTCAACCACGACAACAAGATTGATCCAAAGGAAACCGAGATCGAACCTGTGAAGAACGAAAGCTGGAGATTGGCTACGGCTAGTTTTGCTAACTGTCTAATTTTAAAGGCTGAAAAGCTAAATTCTGCGTTTGGTTATGTAATCGGTTGAATGATCTATTTTGGCCTTTGGCCAAAGATCTTTATAATGTAGAATGTAAATAGGACTAAGGGGAAGTTTTTTTATAGTAGAAGAGAACAGAGACACAGCCAGAGAGGCGGTAACAGGTTGTTGTATTTTGTTATTGCCTGAATCTAGGCTAGACGATGTATTAATGTATGTACTTGCCTCAGTGAATTAATAAAAGGGAGCTCCGCCTCATGTTTCACAAATTGCGTTTCTCTGTTTGAGCTAATGAATTGATTAAGGTACTGAACAACGTTTTTACTTAAAGGGGAAACACACTGGTTGGCTAGGGCCCATCCAACCCAGAATGTTTACCCCATTTCCCATTTTCCTGTAATTTGTGTTTACATTGTCAAGCGTGATTTAATTTTAAGCACATGCATTCCTGTCTGAGTGAAAGTAGATCCATTATGTGAAGTAGATAGATTTCCTTTCCTGCACTTGATTTCAAATTGGTTTTCCTCCGCTTGGTCCAGGCAAGAGAAATAAGCCTACACCAGTGCATATTGGTGTGATATCTCCTTTTTTCCAATTTTGTTTGATTGGCTTTCCCCGCCTGGTCCAAGCAGGAGAAATGAACCTGCACCAGTGCATGTTGGTGTGATGCAGCAAGCCTTCTTAGTCTACTTCCCACAATCTTCTTTCTTTCATTAAATGCTCATGACAGGATGAATGTATATTGATTGTTTCTTTATTCCCGCACTCTGTTAAGATCATAAACATTCACTTTTTATGTGTGCAATTTGATTTAACAGTATAATAGCACTTGCAATAATTAAGCACTCATTTTAAGAATTAAATGCTAAGTGCAGGAAGCTTTGATCTGGTGCAAGAACTAGATTCTTGCCACGGGATCTGAGTGCTTTGAACCTGGAAAATTTCAAGCCCTTACAGGAAGTAAAAAGCCTTTAGTAAAGACACCATTTATACCTTCTGCATAAATCTGTGTTCCTGCACTAGTGCAAGTAGACTACGATAGTACAAGACAGATTAGTGCAAGAAGGAAATCTCTAAAGGAGCAGGTTTAAGGGACCATCTGATGAGACTTCTAACTGTCTCTACTAAAGAAAAACACACACTTAGTAGTTAAACAATAATTAGCTAGAGTGATTTCCCTTTATCTTTAATTCCCTCTTGTAAATGCATTCTTCCTTCTTCCAGTCTTAGATTATTTTGATGGTTCAAGTTGCCTTTTTCTCTTTTTAATTTGATTCTACAATCTTTCCTTTAAAGAAAGTAGGGATTTATATTAGGAAGATTCATACCATCTCTGGTATTGTCTGTGCTTCATCTCTAAGTTTACAGATCCCCTGGGTTGACAAATTAAGTGTTGAGGAGTTTGCTTAAGTGTAATTCCTGCACCCAACATTCTGGCGCTGTTGTCAGGGAAGGGATTTGATTTGGTAAGAATTTTCTGATTATAGAATAGAAGTAATTTTTCCTTTATTTTTGCAATATTGTTTGGAAAAGCTTCTTTGAAGGAATTTCACTGGTGTTAATTGATTTCTGATAACATTTTTTATTAGAAAGTTGTTTGTTATTTTTCTTTCTTTTTTGAAATGAATGCCTAGAAAAGGTAAGGGTTTGAAGCCCACTAAGGGCCGAAAGAATTTTGAAAAAAATTCTCACATTGGGTCTCATTTTGTAAGTAGGAAGCCTAATCCAATTCAAACCCATCACGCAGGAACAGTCCACCTAGATTTTGGTGACAACATCTCAAGTGTGGTTCTACCTGTTGGGAGCAAAAGGAAACAATGGCAAACCATGAAGATCATGTGGAAGGGACTGGTGAAAACCAGGTAAGTGGATAACAATACACTTTTGTGTTTCTAATTGTGGACCTTGATACTATGGCGCAAATGAAGAATATTCCACCATCAACTCTCCCTCATTTCCATGGTAAAGTTCATGAAGATCCTGGCTCTTTTCTATTCGAGTTTGATATTCTGTGTAGAAGTTATGATTATTCAACTAACGCTTAGAAGTTAAGATTATTTCCTGTTACTCTCAAGGACTCAGCTCTACACTGGTTTATGGGGTTAGGAGGAAACACTATAACCTATTGGGATCAGATGAAGAGAGTGTTTTTGTCTAAATATCAAGAATATTGCAAAACTCGGGACATACAGGATGATGATAAAACTCTTGAAGATTACCTAGAAAGATTTCTGTATATTTTACAAAGGTCAAAACTTAAGCTTGATCCCAGTACTATTAGAACATTGTTCTTAACAGGACTTATAGATAATGCTAGAAATAATTTAAATCTGTTAGGACAAGGTGATATTTCTCAGCAAACTTTTGAACAAATTTGTGAATTATGCAGGAAATTTTCAAGAAATCAGTATAGATCCGGTAGAGGAACTTGAAATAGAAATAGAAAAACTGAATCTATTGATGCTATGATTATTGGACTAGAAAATAAAATGGAAAACATGCAAATTGATATAATGAATACTGTTACCAAACAGTTGGACTCTTTAAAATTTCAACAAAAACTCATGAAGGAACAAGAGTCATTATGTATTTTCTGTCCTAAATGTAGAGACAAGCATCCTCCTAAAGAGTGTCCTCTTAATTTGAAAGAAACTAATAAGTGTGCTATTTGTGCAGAAGACCATGTCATAGAAAAATGTCCCTCTATACTAGGACTTAAAGTTGTATTTACAGGGGGGCAACCTTTACCTCCACCTTTTCGACCTCCTCAGTTGCCTGCTCAACCTATGCCCAATCCTAACAATAATAAAGAAGTGCAAATGATCTATGTAACAAACCCACCTTTACCATTCGAGTACCAATCTATTCTAGTTGGGGTTCATGATATTCAATTAAGATTGGGAAGGACTGTAACATCAGAAAATCAGAAGCAACCTATAGTGATTTTTGAAGAGAAAGGAGAAGAGGAAACTCTTAACCATTCTCCGAAAGTTGTCACTAAGCAGCCCTTATCCTCTGAATCTTTTCCATCTTCTTCCAACCAGCCTCCCTTCCCAAAGAGGCTAGTAATGGAAATAAATGAGCCTATTTTTGAGACTCGCTTGGCATCAGAGCTTCAGAATCTTTTCATTAAGATACCTTTGCTTCAAGCCATCAAAGAGATGCCCATTTGTACCAAGATTATTAAGGAACCATGTCTCAAGAAACCCGGGAGGAAGAGATTGGAACCCCAAACCATTCAATTTGTTGGTAGGGCAACAGAGTTGATGACGGGATGTGTGTCTATGGAAAAATATACTGATCCCAGAAACCCTGTTGTCTCAGTTTAGATTGGTAATGCCCTTGTCTCTAATGTTCTTATAGACCTAGGGGTAGCCATTAATGTCATGACTAAGCAAACCATGGATCAACTTTGGTTATCTCATCTTTGCCCTATTCCCACTGTGCTTGAATTAACAGATAGATCTAAAATTAAGCTAGAATGAGTATTGGATGATGTGATCATCTCATTAGACTCTTGGGAAAATCCCGCTGATTTCATTGTGCCTCAGCCAAAGAACCCAGTAGGAGGACATCCCTTGATCTTGGGTTGACCATGGCTTGCTACAGCCGATGCATATATTAGATGTCGTTCCGGTGATATGTATATTTCGCATGGAGATTCTAGGAAGAAAGTTACCTTAAACCCCCCTGCCAGATCCATTTACGACCTTCGAGATAATTTATGGTTGGATCAAAGAAGTGATGAGGAGACTCAGTCCATTTCCCTTATCCATCATTATACTGGGTCTTCACAAGAAGATGAGATTCAAGATTTCCTGAATAATCTAGACACTGTGCCTAATTTTGATCCATTGAGCCAGATTTTCAGCGTAGATTTTCAAGATAATCATGATTCTCATTCTTCTATAACGCTGCATTTGACCACTCCTTTTAGTACTCCTGAGCCTAATACTACTCTTGTTGAGATTAGCCCTGGTAAATACTTGCATATTAGTTTAGATTTGGACACATCTCAGCAGGAGTAGCTTGTGAATTTGTTGCGAAACCATCTTAGTGCCTTTGCTTGGGGCTATGAATGAAGGGTATTCCTCCTAAAACTTGTACACATCATATCTATATTCAAAGGAACCCGACCTGTACAACAACCCCAAAGACGAATGAATCCAGCTCTAAGAGATATTGTGAAGGAAGAAGTACATAAACTCTTGGATGCTGGTTTTATCTACCCTATTTTCGACAGTCAGTGGGTCTCTCCATTAGTACTAGTACCTAAGAAATATGGAAGATGGTGTATTTGTATTGATTATCGAGAATTAAACAAAGCCACTCTCAAATATTATTTCCTTGTCCCTTTCATTGACCAGGTGCTTGATACCCTTGTAGGAAAGAAATATTTTTCCTTTTTGGATCGATTCAGTGGCTATAACTAGATACACATTGCACTCGAAGATCAGGATTAAAGTACTTTTACAAGTCCATGGGGTACATTTTCTTATAAAGTGCTTCCCTTTGGTTTATGTAATGCCCCGACTACCTTTCAAAAGGCAGTCCTAGCCATTTTTGCTGATCTAGAATTTGTAGAAATTTATATGGATGACTTTTCTGTGTTTGGTGATTCTTTTTAGGAAGCTCTAAAAAATCTGGAGAAAGTACTTCTTCGTTGTTAGGAAGCCCATCTCGCCTTGAGTGACAAGAAATTTAGATTAATGTGCAAAGCGGGAGTGGTACTTGGCCATTTGATTTCTGGTAAAGGTATCTAGGTTGATCCAGCAAAGATTGAAATCATTCTGCATCTTCCTGCCCCCAAAACTCAAAGGGAAGTAAGAGGTTTTTTAGGACATGCTGGTTACTATAGAAGATTCATTGAAATTTTTTCTAAGATAGTTGCCCCTCTTTTTTGACTTCTAGCTAAGGAGAGTGAATTTTCTTGGACCACAGCTTGCCAATAGTCTTTTAAAACATTGAAGGAAAAGTTAGTACATGCACCAGTTTTGAGAGGTCCTAACTGGTCCCTGCCTTTTCATATTTCCTCTGATGCTTCAGATTTGGATATTGCCACAGCTTTAGGACAAGAGGAAAATAAGAAACCCTATGCTATTTATTATATTAGTAAGAATTTGGCTTCCGCTGAATTAAATTATACAGTTACAGAGAGAGTTTTTAGCTGTAATTTTTGCAATTAATAAGTTCAGGCACTATATTACGGGATATGAAGTATTTGTACATACTGATCATCCCGTGATTAAATATTTGATGAACGAACCATTGACTAGTGATAGAGTGACTAGGTGGTTACTAATGTTGCAGGAACTTAATATTACTATTGTCGATAGACCAGGAAACTCTAATTTTGTAGCAGATTTTCTTTCTAGATTAGATAATCCTGGTGAAGCAACAACTATTAATGATGATTTTTCGGATGAACATCTTTTTGCTATGTCAACAGATTCTCCGTGGTTTGCTAACATTGCTAATTACTTGGTTATTGGGAAAACTCCACCCCACTTGTCCGCTCGTGAAAAGCAGAATATTATTCAGAAAAGTGTTGCATACTCCTGGATTCAAGGAGATCTCTTTTACACTGGTCCAGACCTGATTATCCGTAGGTGTGTAAGAGAGGAGGAAGTGTTTGACATATTGAAATTTGCTCATGATGAACCTTGTGGAGGCCACTTCACTGATAAGCGGACTGCATATAAAGTATTGCGTGCTAGTTACTTTTGGCGTTCCTTGTTTAAGGATGAAAAACAGTATGTCAGGCGATGTGATAATTGTCAACGAATGGGCCAGCCTAATCAAACCAATGAAATGCCTTTATGCCCCCAAGTTATGATTGAGCCGTTTGAAAAATGGGCTATTGATTTTATAGGGCCAATAAATCCAACGTTATTAAGTAAAAAGCATATTTTGGTTTGTACAGATTTTGTTACAAAATGGGTAGAAGCTAAAGCTGTTTCCTTTGCTACAAAAAAAGTTGTTGATTTTATTTTTACTGAAATCTTTACTAAATTTGGTGTGCCTAGAGAAATTTTTTCTGACAATGGTCCGTAGCTTATTTCTAATCTGGTACACAGTGTGATGGAGAAATACAAGATCCGGCACAGGAAATCCACGCTGTATCACCCCCAAGCAAATGGCCAGGTGCAATCCACAAACAAAGTGATTGAGTCCATTCTTACAAAGACAGTAAATATGCATCGGAAAGACTGGGCTGAAAGATTACCAGAAGCTTTGTGGGCATATAGAACCACTTGGAGAAATAGCACGGGACATACACCATATGAGCTGGTATATGGCAAATAGGTTCTGTTACTAATGGAATTCCAAATCAAAATTTTCAGAACTACAGTTCAGTTAGGACTAGATCTCTCTGAGGCACAACAACATCGTCTTCTCCAATTAAATGAGTTAGATGAATTTCGTAGGGATGTTGTTCAGCAGAACATACTAATTCAGCATCAACGCAAAAGGTGGAATGACAAGTCTATTCAGAAAAAGCAATTCCAACCAGGTGATTGGGTGCTCCTTTATGATTCTAGATTTAAAATTTTTAAAGGGAAATTCCATACATTTTGGATGGGACCTTATGAAGTGATCCGAGTATTTGAGAATGGAGCAGTAGAAGTTAAAACTATTGATGGACAAAATTCAATATTCTTGGTAAATGGACACAGATTAAAGAAGTATTTTCAGCCACTTGCCAAGAAAGATTTTACACAACAAGTCCAACAGCAATTCGGGATGGTAGTGGTGAATGGTAATACCAACATTTTGAAAATATGAATTCTTCTTCTTGTTAAAAAAAAAAATTAATAATAATAATCTTTTTTTTAAGGTAAAGAAAAAAACATTTTCCTGTAATTATGAAAATCAGTTCGTTGACATGATTGCAGAATGATCGACCTAAAAACCAACTTGTTGGCAGGAACATCAAAAATTTCTAATAAAAAGAGAATGTTGCTTGATCTTTAGATATGCTAGCGACCACCAAGTAAAAGCAGGTTTAGCAGAACTAACCTTTATAATTGGGGTAATTAGCATGGATATTTTTGTTCAAGTAACGCTTAATTTTCACTGCAGTTATTTTTCTTGCACCAGTGCAGGCAGACCTTCCAGATTTTTTTTTGCCTTTCTTCATATTCCACTTTCGTAATATTCCCTCAGCTCTCTTCTTCAATCCCAGAATGATTAATCTTCTTATATTCTTCTGAATTTACCCTGTCCGTTTCGTAAAAACCCCACTTTACCCTTGAATTTTTTTCCCTATCCCACTTTTGTTTATCCCCTCTTGTGGTACTATTCCTGGAATCCTTGTTACAAAATTCCTTCCCATTTTGAAATTTCCCTTTTCTCACTTCTTTGTTCCTTCATGAATTCATTGCACGATCTCGCGCACAAAGAGCAAAAGGATATGCTCTGAAGCATCAAGAAAGGGTGAACCAAATTTCCAGTATAAGTTGAGGAAGCCATGTTGGAAGTCTAGCCTATATTTTACTTAAATTCCCTGTTCTTTTTTATTTTTTCAAATATTATGCTTGCACTAGTGCAAGCATGTCATCCTATATAATAATGCAAGCAGAATGGTACCAGCAGAATAGCATAGTTTAAGCGGTGTAAGCAGACTGGTGCAAGCATGCACCCTGTCAGAAACATAGTACAATTTGTTCTTTTCATAGCATGCGTCATAGGAAAGTGGTCATCATGAAAGTTTATGAGAAGTCCCTTCACTTAGTCGATGAGTACATGTGCTATCATATTAACTAGGTGAAAATTATTTAAATTACAAAGGTGTTTTTAAGTTAAGAATCATGATCATTTTGTAATGAATGCTAAGTTCTTTTTTCGAATTATGAAGGAGTGCAGAAGTGTTTAACCGTTTCTTGGATATAATTTCCCCTTTCTGCCATAATCCTAGATGTCCTTCATTTGTAATAATTACCTCACCTAACCGTTAAAACACTGCCGCAAGTACCAATCCGGCAAGATCTCAAAGATGCTGCGCATCCATGGCTATTTCAGTGGAATGAATGGGTGATAAGATGGAAGGGATGGTAGATGGTTGGATCCTATCTATAAGAACCAATTTTCCTGGTGTTACATGTAAATTCTCGACTGTTCATAACCGTTAAATAGTGATGCCGCCTGTTCGAAGCGAAACTTCGTCTCTAAGTAGGGTAGAAAAGACTACTGAGTATCGCAATAGTCTTGCACTATTGCGAGACTCGGACTTTCTTCAATTCTTGTAAAAGTTTGACGGCACAACAGTGAAGTGGCCTTACAGTTTGCCAGAAGTTTCAAAAATGGGCGACTAAAAATTGGGCCTCTAAAATTTGAGGTTACGAAAGAGTTTGTAGCGGTAGCAACAGGCTTGGAAAATACTGGTGAGCAATGGTTTAAAAATAAAAAACTAGAAGGGAAGCGATGGTAGCATTTCGTCGTCGACAAGAAGATGAAGGTAGATTGGAAGGAAGGAGTTCCCCGCAGTGCCTTGCTGGGACAGTGGCAGGACCTCCTTTTCATCCTACAAAAATTCATAACCTGTGAGAGAAGGTACTCCCACACTTTTGTGTACCATTTTAGGATGTTGCAGCATTTCGAAGCCACCCAACACATCTGGTGGAGGCTTAATTTCCCCCATTTCTTGCTTAAGAGCTTGGAAAAAATGGTTAAGGGTGTGCGGGATGGACGAGCAGACCAAGCCGACAAGAAGTTATATCACCACGGCCTGATAAAGATTTTGGTCCGGAAACAATTAGAAATTAAAGGCATGACCTAGTAGGCACTGTTAAAATAGCTACATAAAAATACAACTACTGGAAAGGAGACAGAGAACCCCGCCAGCACAAGCAAGGGTCCAAGTAAGAATGTAAAGGGGAGTCCTTCTTGCACCAGGGCAAAAAGGAAATGACCTTGAAAATCAACAGAAGAAAGGGCCCCATCTCTAAATAAGAAGAAAACTAGTGCACCTGTTGAAGAGACTCCTTCTACGCCACCAATACAGGCACAGACCCCCAAAGAAGACAACCTATCAGTCCTTGCGGACGCAAGAAAATTTGTAGATGTTGAAGATGACACTCTGTTGGTAGATTTCATTAAAAGGCGTCGGAAAAAGAATAAAGAATCTGGTGCAGGCAAAGAACCATAGTCCCCACAGGACGTTGAATCCCCTTCTGCACCAGTGCAAGAAGAAGAACTAGAAGAAGAAGAATTTCTTAATGTAACCGTGAGGGATACTGAGGTCCCTAAGGAAGACACAGCCCCCGTCGAGACAGAGGAAGAAGAAGATTTGGTAACTCCTGCTACTCAGATAGTTGAACTAGAGCTTCAAGTGCAAAACATAGAACAACTCATAGCTAAAGCGTGGGAGGATAAAGAATAGAGTAAAGAAGAATTAACTGCGGAGATCCAGAAAAAGAAAAGAGAAGTTAGAGTTTCAAAGTACCGAGCTGCGCGATGTTTGAAGCGACTTAAAAAGGTGACAAAGAAACTAAGGAATATTAGAAGAAAGAAGTCTGAAACATTGTAGGTTGATGTCAGCTTGTCAGAGCAGGATTGAGCTGGAATGCTCAAAGTTTTGAAGGTTTTTTCAAAGGTAAAGAGTTGTGTGAAGACACACAATAGCTTAGGGATGGAAGGATGTTAGCCCCCTAATTTGCTCTCTTTTTGCCATTTTCCCCTTCCTAAATCATAACCATTTACCATTGTTTTACCTCTTTTATACACCGTCATCTTGCACCAGTCCAAGCACGGTGACATATTTCATATAAACTTTATTTTTCATACTTTTAAATTAAATTAGCATTAATTAATCATTTATTACATGATTTCTTACTTTTAATCACTCTTTGTAACTTATCGATATCTCCAATGTTTATTTGGTAGTTAGAGTACTTACCGTGACTGCTGATCCTAGTGTAGGTTCGGATCTTGCACCGTTGCCAGCACAACAAATCCTTGCAGAAGATCCGAACCTCCTTGATCATCACCTCGTTTTGAGAAGCTTCAATCACGACAGCAAGATCGATCCAAAGGCAGCCGAGATCGAATCTGTGAAGAACGAAAGATAGAGATTGGCTACGGCCAGTTTTGCTAACTATCTAATTTTAAAAGCCAAAAAGCTAAATTTTGTGTTTGGTTATGTAATTGGTTGAATAATCTATTTTTTCCTTTGGCCAAAGATCTATATAATGTAGAATGTAAATAGGACTAAGGGGAAGATTTTTGATAGTAGAAGAGAACAGAGACACAGCCAGAGAGGCGGTAACAGGTTGTTGTATTTTGTTATCGCCCGAATCTAGGTTGGACAATGTATTAATGTATGTACTTGCCTCAGTGAATTAATAAAAGGGAGCTCTGCCTCATGTTTCACAAATTTCGTTTTTGTATTTGAGCTGATGAATTGATTAAGGTACTGAGTAACGTTTTTACTTAAAGGGGAAATACATTAGTTGGCTAGGGCCTAGCCAACCCAGCATGTTTACCCCATTTCCCGTTTTCCTGTAATTTGTGTTTACATTGTCAAGTGTGATTTAATTTTAAGCACATGCATTCCTGTCTGGGTGAAAACAGATCCATTGTGTGAAGTAGATAAGTTTCCTTTCCTGCACTTGATTTCAGATTGGTTTTCCTCTGCCTAGTCCAAGCAGGAGAAATAACCCTGCACTAGTGCACGTTGGTGTGATATCTCCTTTTCTGCAATTTTGTTTGATTGGTTTTCCCCACCTGGTCCAAGCAGGGGAAATGAACCTGCACCAGTGCACGTTGGTGTGATGTAGCAAGCCTTCTTAGTCTACTTCCCGCAATCTTCTTTCTTTCATTAAATGCTCATGACAGGATGAATGTATATTGATTGTTTCTTTATTCCTGCACTTTGTTAAGATCAGAAAGATTCACTTTTTATGTGTGCAATTTGATTTAATAGTATAATAGCACTTGCAATAATTAAGCACTCATTTTAAGAATTAAATGCTAAGTGCAGGAAGCTTTGATCCGATGCAAGAACTAGTTTCTTGCGACGGGATCTGAGTGCTTTGAACCTAGAAAAGTTCAAGCTCTTGCAGGAAGTAAAAAGCCTTTAGTAAAGACACCATTTATACCTTCTGCATAAATCTCTGTTCTTGCACTAGTGCAAGCAGACTAGGATAGTACATGACAAATTAATACAAGAAGGAAATCTCTAAACGAGCAAGTTTAAGGGCCCATGTGATGAGACTGTTAAGTGTTTCTGCTAAAGAAAAACACACACTTAGTAGTTAAACAATAATTAGCTAGAGTGATTGCCCTTTATCTTTAATTCCCTCTTGCAAATGCATTCTTCCTTGTTCCAGTCTTAGATTATTTTGATGGTTCAAGTTGCCTTTTTATCTTTCTAATTTGATTCTGCAATCTTTCCTTTAAAGAAAGTAGGGATTTATATTAGGAAGATTCATATCATCTCTGGCATTGCCTGTGCTTCGTCTCTAAGTTTACGGATCCCCAGGTTGACAAATTAATGTTGAAGAGTTTGCTTAAGTGTAATTCCTACCCCAACATTCATCAAACCTATAAAACACCATAAATATTCTATACATAATATACTTACTTTTTAATGACATAAAAACAAAAAAAAAATTACTATAGTAATATATATATAGATAATATGCAGAAAAATATATCTCCCATAGTGATTTATCTTGAACGTTTCAATCATCCCTTTTCTTCCTTTTAAATATAATAATTAACCCTAACTTTAAAAATATCTACAAAGCATAACAATATCTCCCATAGTTTAGCTTTTCTATCATCCCTTTTTGTTCCTTTTAAATGTAATAATTAACCCTAACTTTAAAAATATTCACACAATTTTTGTACTATGGAATCGAATTAATCGAAACCAGTCTATGTACCATGGAACCAAATTGATCCAAATAGCAAATAAAGTAATAAAATATTCCAACGCTACTCTAAATTTACCGCAGCGGCTTAATTCTGGTGACCCTCTTTAATCAGCGACTAGCGCGGCTATAGTTTGGAAATTATGGCGGGTTTCACCTTGATACATCGATCTGCCGCTCTGTTGTTGGTATGGCAACGATTTCTTTCTTTCCAGCTAACGATAGCTTTTTTTAGCAGCGGTTAACGGTTCACGGTGGGGGTGGTACTCGAAACATTAACCCTAGAATAGAGGGTGTTTTCAGCAGTTAGCGGATGACTAGTAAACAAATAATGATAGCGGAAAAAAACCTTTTATGTCATCAATGGTTTTGTTATTTTGTTATTTTTAATGCGCATTGCACTTTAGAATGTTGGTTGTTTTTCTGGTATAATGGTATTATTAGTATAAATATATTAAAAAAAAATAATGTAGTTGATATAGTTAAAGGTTTTCTAAATATAATTTAAAAATTATTTACAATAGAAAGAATGTTTTATTAATGTATATATTTATTTGATTAATTATATATTATGGGATAATTTTAACTTAAGATAAAGAAATTTACACATTTTATTGTAAAATGAATCATTTTGTTAAATAAAATTTTCTTATATATAAATGAATGTTATAAATAATAAAGAGTAACCTATTATGAAGGAACTTATTAGAATTGGAATAATTTCAAATTCTTAGGAAATTGGTGGGTGGAGAGCCACTTAGCAAGAATCTAATTTTTTAAATTTATTAAAAGTCAATACAATGTAAGAAACTATTTAATACACTACAACGGTTGATAAAAGACTAAACATACGCTGAGCTTATTACTTTGAGAAAAAAATTAAGTCCTAAATTAAAAAAAAAAAAAAAATTAACAAATCCTCATCCACCTTAAATTGAAATAAAAAGCTTTCCACAATATGAAATAACCCTAGAAATCAAACTGTAAAATCAGCGTAATATACACTAAAGCCGCAGCTCTCAAACAATAACATACGATAAAGGCTAATATACACTAAATCTGCAGCTCACACACAATAGTATACAATAAAGCCGCAGTTCAAAGTTAAGAGCGCTTGAGCAAGAGGTTATGTGGGATGGGTGTGGGATGGGTGACCTCTCGGAAAATCCTGGTTACCGGGTGCAAGCCCTCGAAGTGATGATTGATGCTATGTGATTCATTTCACTAGTTTCAATCCCACTTTTTTACCGGTGTGAGCAATGCAATGAATGCTAAGTAAACTATGCAAAAATCATGAGGAATTAGTGAGTTATGGCTACCTCTAATGAAAATGATCATAAATGAATAACTTACTTAACCGAATTAGAATCCGAAAATAATATCTAATATAAGATTAAATAAACCCCCAAAATTTTCTATAAAATTTTTGGTGCTCATTATAAATATGCTAATTTTAAGTAACACATACATAATTGAGTATTCAACTGTTCGTAAATTTAAACTATAGAAATTGCCAACTAACATAATAGCTGGCGAATTTGTTTTAGTTGAACGCCTGACAATGTAACCTCCATAATCTGCCATCATTAATGACAAGTACAACAATACATAAATACTTAACAACTGCTTTCGTTTTAACTAACTGGATCCTCTGGCCAACATTTCTTGGCATTTCACATAAGAATCTTGACGTTCCAGACGCATCTGCTTGTAAAATGTGGCTATAAATTCTTCTGCCTTCCTGTCAATTTCGGGATCTGTATAGCTGGAATACTGATCATCATCTTCATCGCAAGCAATGAAGTGGGGAATGTCATCATTACCCCATTCGGAATCCAAGTCATCTTTCACATTGACACAAATGCAGGAGGGCAGGAGTGCTCTCAGAAGAAAATGACCATACAAATTTTTTCGTCCACTTCCTGAGTTAACGCCATGGTCGGAGTTGGACGACTTAGTTGAAGGCGGGGTGCTGCACGAAAATTCATAGTGATCATTGAAATTAGCTCCGATGGAATTTATGTTCATGATTTCGTCTCTTCCAAAGTATTTCACGTGAAGATCGACTGCAATTTGCTTCAATCTCTTCATTGCAATTCTTCCCAAGTATTTGACGTGAAGATCGACTGCAATTTGCTTCAATCTCTCCATTGTAATTCTTCCCAAGTATTTCACGTGAAGATCGACTGCAATTTGCTTCAATCTCTTCATTGTAATTCTACCCAAGTATTTCACGTGAAGATCGGCTGCAATTTGCTTCAATCTATTCATTGCAACTCTTCCAAAGTATTTCTCGTGAAGATCGACTGCAATTTGCTTCAATCTCTTCATTGCAACTCTTCCAAAGTATTTCACGTGAAGATCGACTGCAATTTGCTTCAATCTCTTCATTGCAACTCTTCTTCTGAGTATCACCACTGTCCACAAACGTTTTGCTGTAAGGGTTTTAAGATATGAAGGGATACTCATTTCTGTAGTACCACAAAAACTAAATATATCATTCCACCTTAATTTTCCCTATGTGATTGACAGCATAGAAATATGGTTAGTTTCAGGACAATGCTCCACCTTAATTTTCCCTATGTGATTGACAGCATAGAAATATGGTTAGTTTCAGGACAATGCGCGTGGAAACCGTGGGATATCACTGTAAAGCTACTTGACTGGTCATGACGCAAACCGAGTGAGAGTCTATGAATCTTTCAAACCCAGTGATATTGATATTAATGTATGAATGTACCAAACACATCATAGCTTTGGTAATCACACAATTGAGATTCCTCATCCATTCAAGAAATATATATGTTTTCTAGTCAAACTAATAACTAGCTGGATTTTATAAAACTTATATATATTGAACTAGTGTAATAACACTAAGGAAATGATGTAAAAACTCTCAAAACCAAAATGAAAATACATATTCCAACTATATAAATAGGATAAAAATTCTATTTTTTCTATTGGATAACTAGTTTTTTTTTTCAAATTAATTACTCCATCGTCATATGCCAATATTTTATATAGCACACCAATGCCCCATGGGTGTGGGCATGAAGTTAGAGTACCTTGAACCTTTCAGCTTTAGGGTCAAGGATATAGGTTTAAGAGAAGATCTTAAACAATTACAAAAACAAATCAAGAAATGTGATGGCACATTGATATATGAGCATGATAAAGAATGCAAGCAATCTCACAAGAAAGGTGAACATCCCAAAGGAATGAACATAGCTTCTCCTTGATACAATTGCAACAAGAACTACCATGAAAGGTATACTAAACCTAATTATTCTAAGGTATTCTTTAACTATAAGAAGAATGGAGATGAGATACATAGTTTATAGTATATTTTTTCATGCGCACTTTGCATATTACATAACCAATGTTTTGCCAAATGTTGGAAGAGAATGTCCTTGTACAAGAAGGTTATGTATACCAAGAAGGAGCAGAAAAGACACAGAGACCAATCTCCAAGACTAAATGTGGAGAGTGGCAAGAAAGACCTGTTGTCAAAGAATCACTGCACTCATTACAACAAGAGTGGATGTATTGGATTGAGAAATGCTAGAAACTTTATCCAAGGAAGGACAAAAAAGTTGTGCACGCACTAACAAAGAAAGATGTAGTAGATGAAATAGTTGATGAAATGCCAATAATCTAAGAGGAGCAAACAAAAAAGGAGAATCCATTAGCTAGGTTTGGTAACAAATGGGTAGCATATCCTCAAAGTTGTTTGCGTCCATTGTTGTAAACCTCACATGTTGTGTATAGGACCCCAGGAAGGGAAAACTTTACAAGTGATGACGTGTTATAACATCAATTATGTGAACATAGTGTTTTTATGATTTTGTGAGTGTACAAATCAAAGAGAGAATTCAAACAATATATGTATTATTTTGGTGAGACAAAATTTTGTTTTGTGGGGATGTTTGATCCATGAGGATATTTAAAAGCAAGAAAAATTTATGGTCCTAAATTCTGATTTAAATGTACTCATGTCAAATTGTTCATCTAGAGATTTCTAATGCCACTTGAATAGATTGAAATAGAAGCCATATGAACAAGTTTTGGCTTGTTGGAGTATTGACCAAATAAGCAAAAAAATATGAAGGTGGGACACATGGCATCACCAAGAGTTTACATGTGGCAATATGGACATAACACAAGGAAATACGGATGGTGATAGTTGGCATCATGGTCATGACACATGGTAGTGCGATGTTGAGATGGTGAGTTGGCTACACTGTATGTATGTTCACGTGGCATGTTGACTGGGTTGTACAAATGATGACATAGTATGATAAGTGGACCAATAAGAGTATGAAACATTGCAAGGCATGATGACATGGCTAATAAGTTACAATAGTAGAAAGTGACATGTGACATTATTGACATGGCATGAGATTGTCGTGCCACTAATGTGGTAGTGATTTGGCACTAGTTTGCTACTAACATTTCTAGAAACGTGGAAGGTAATTAGGCTAATTACGTAAACCGATCATGAGTTACCATGTTGTAGTCCAAAAATCATTATGGGGGTGGAATCATGTAGTTGGAAAGAAAATCTCTCGGGTGGATTGAAACTCCAATCTCTTCCCAACCAATCATTGGTCTAAATGTAGTGCCAATGGGTTAGTCCATATGGCATATTCAATATCTATTATTTAATGTTTGCAAATATCTCTAATGTTAAAATTGGTGTATGTGGGAGTTAAACCATAACCTCCACCCAAGAATAAAATAGTTATAACCAACCAACTAGCAGCTTTACATTGTATGGTGAACAATATTCTTCCCGACCACATCATTCATATCAGCAACAACCATCTTAGCCTCAGTTGCATCTACCATCCAACCAGCCCATTGAAAAGAAGTACCTAGAGGCTAAATATAATAGAAGCCTTTCGAATCTTAGCCAATTAAAACAACAGCTGTTGTAATAGCTTTGGTTGAAAGAGCAACCCTAAATATGGGCTTGGTTGAAAGAGGAGCCCCTTTTTTAAGAGCCTGCGTAATATATCTTTAAATTATAAATATTACATAGCCTAGAAAATCACCATGGTTCACAAGTTTGACCCTAAACAAAGTAACCTATCAAACAGGAATTATAATCTCAACATGAGAACTGTAACAAAAGGACCCCAAAAAACCATGAAATAAGAACATGAAAATGAAAAGTGTGTATGTTGGAACAACTTTATTTATTTATTTTTTTCCACAGTAAATTTTGTACACTTCTTAAAAATGACAGTGAAAACTTTTTTTTTCCTTTCTCTGTAAAGAAACACCCTGAAAATGAAAAGTGTTTGATGTACTATATATATAATATAATATATATATATATATATATATATATATATATAATTTTCAAGGTAAATGTTCAAAACTTTTTAGCAATCATGTTGAAGATAAATTATCATGACTTCGAAAAACCTTAAAATTCCAATGATCATTAGACATGGCGTTGAAGATAAAATACCATCTCTTTGAAAAGACTTAAAATTTCAACAATTTTTAGGCATAGTGTTAAAGATAAAATACTTATAAATATTTTCAACTAGATGATTAAAGATAAAATACCATGACTCAAAAAAACTTAAAATTTTGACAATTTTTCAATCATGGAATTAAAACCAAATATCATGGCTATAAAAAATCTTAAATTTTCAACCTATTTCAACCATGGCAATATGGAAAAATTATATGACTTTTTTTTTTTAAACGAACATCTAAATGAAAGGGTCACGTTTTTTTTTAAATGCTAAAAGTATAGTTATTTTAAAATCTTAGCTTAAAACTACTTGATACATTACAACAAAATGTTAAAAATCAACCATCAATTTGACCCGCAGTATAATCGAAAAAATATTAGCTTAAAACTACTTGACACATTACAACAAAAAATTAGAAATCAACCATCAAATTGACCTGCAATATAATTGAACTCGACCAGTTGCAATGAAAACTTAAAAATCCACCATGAAATTGAAACATTGTGGTGTAGGACTTGATCCATTACAGCCGTTACCTGGATATTCTGCCCGATTTATTTATAATGCATAGCAATACTTACTCATTCAACTTGTCCTGATAATGAACCACACTGGTTGGTTTGAAACGCGTCAACAAAATTATCTCTATGTGATTTTCGCCAAAGATTCTTCTCTAAATTGATAATTTTAAAATCATCTATCAAATTGAGACATAATGGGGTGGGGTTGCTAGGCGAAAATCGACACAAGCGCTTCCCAAAAATTAAAAAAAA
>APFE030638549.1:0-22884 GCA_000404065.3 Pinus taeda | reverse complement strand
TGGAACATATATAATAGTCTTCATCATCTTGGAGATGTGCTGGTAGACACAAAATACAAGGGACTAGGATCTGATCTTAGAACGACAGAACTTAGAAACAAATTGCAAACTAAGCGACTCTACCACCTTGACTTCAAACTCTGAATAATTCGGCACTGCCATGCAGATTAAGTAGAAAAGCTCGACATAAAGTTTTTGACGAGACCTCCTATCTAATTACTACGACAACTTTCCCTATGCATACTCAATCATATTAATTCTATCGTCGAATGAGATAGGCCTGACTCAAATGACGTAAAACTAAAAAAGGAAAGGTGGAGTTAATGGGTAATTCTGTTATCATGGTGGAAGACACTTAGGAATTGATTATGGATATAATGGGAAATATTTAACGAAAATTCAGGTTGACACTAGAAATTATTGTCTAATTATTATGGAAATGACACCTAACACGTGTGACTCGCCCCAACCACAATCAGTTGCAGTGGGGTGGTAGAACATCCGCAACTAGAAGAGACCTGGCGGAATATTGATTTTGAACTATTTGAAATATAAAGAACTGACTGACCAAAGAAATTGACACAACTAGTGACTAACCAACTAAATGACTCCTACCTACTCCTACATATGGTCTCCCTTCAGGGAGCCAATCAATTATGAGTAACATTTTTTTATTTGTGGAAGGGTTTCAGGCATGCACCATTCACCCATACTAGTAGCAATACATCATTTAGTTGCACTAGCTTAACAACTCCTGACTCTTTTACTTCTACAACAACAATTGTTCCTAACCAATGCATCTATAGCTTCCTTGGAAACTTCAAAATTTTTATATCGTATAGTATAACCTATCCTCCTACTGTGAATGATTTTTATTAATGTGCATGTCATGCCACGCCTTCTGCCTTTTCTTTTTTACTGTTTGATGGAAATCTGCCATAAACCTAGTCTCATCTAGCTCCAAAAGTTCATCTAGACTTTTCTGAATTGATTCCTCCCCTGTAATATGAGTGGCCTAAGCTATGAAAAGGTTGGGAATAGAAAATTCGGTTGGTACCACAGCCTCCCATCCATACACAAGCTGGAAAGGTGTATTCTTGTGTAAATGCTTAACAGTTGTGTGGTATGCCCATAGAGTCGCTGGAACTCTCTCATCCCAATCATACTGGTTGGATGAGCATATCTTGGTCAAACCCTTTTCCAATATCTTATTGAAACCTTCCATTGTACCATTTGTTTGAGGGTGATACAGGCTACTCCTATGGTGTTGTATCATGTTCTAAAGTGAGGAGGCAATTGTTTCATTTATGAATTGGGTCCCCTGATCATTAGTGAGACTCTTGCAGCACCCAAATCTAGATATGATGTTCTCAAGTATGAATCTGGAAGTGGTATATACAGTACGGTCCTTAACCAGCGCTGCCTCTACCCATCTGGTAAGCTACTCTATTATTGTGATGATATATCTGGCATGAGAGTGACGTGCCGACATATTGATAGGTCCCACAAAATCAACCGTCCATTTCTCAAATAACTGCAGTGCATGTACTGGTTGCAATGGTAGTTCATCATGGTGTTATGGTCTCCCAACCCTTTGGAAAACATAACAGCCTCTGCATATTCCTTCACATCTTTGAAAATCGTAGGCCACCATAGTCATGCCAGCAATACTTTCCTTGTGGTAGCCTTTCCTCCAACATTTCCACTTGCAACTCCTGAGTGACACTCCCATAATACATCGTGTCTCTCGTGATTGAGGACACATCTGCACAACACTTGATCAAGGCCCAACTTATACAGTTGCCCCACAATCAGTTGATAATCTGCAGCTCGAACGACCATATGTCTCCATTGTGTTGTTCTGTTTTCTTTCGTACATTTACATGTAGCTAAAAAGGTTGCAATGTCCTCTAGGTAATCTGGTATTGCCTCAATCCGGAATAAATTGACGTCTGGTAGTTGATCATCAAGGGATCCTCTACTTTCGCCTGATTCCAGTTGTGAGAGGTGATCACATCCCACATTTAATCGACCAGACTTAATAAATACTTCAAATGTGAATTCCTGGAATAAAAAAAATCCATCTGCAAATTCTTCCTTCAAGTACATGCTTATTCATTAAATACTTCAAAGCAGAATGGTTAGTGAAAAACTTGAACGGGCCTCCCAGCAAGTAGTGTTGAAATTTTTGAAGCGAATATACCATTGCAAGTGCCTCCCGCGCAGTTGTGGTATAGTTCTTTTCAGTGGTAGAAAACTTCCCATTGGCAAAATAAATTGGGTGGTTGAGGTTCCCTTCCCAATGTTGAGCCAGAACAACACCTAAAGCAATGCCTAGTGCATCAATGTGGACATGGAACTACTTGTTCCAGTCCGAGTAGACCAGGATCGATGCACTTGCTAGTTTTTCTTTCAATATATTGAGTGTAGCACCACATTCTTTCGACCACATGAATCGTTCAACCTTCCTTAACAAATTCTCCATAGGTGCAGTAATCAAGGCATAGTTGCAAATAAACCTCTTGCAGTACCCTGTATGGCCCAAGGTGGATCTGAGTTATTTTACACTTGTAGGGGGATCCATATTCATGATTTTTGCAACCTTAGTGGGGCCTACAAACACTCCTTCCTTGCACACTATGTGGCCCAAGAGTGTTCCAAAGGGGACGAAAATATGAAATTATTAAAATTTAACGAGATTTGCAACTATTTGCATCAGTCAAACATGATTCTAAGAAGACTAGAGTGTTTCTTTAGAAAGCTATAGATTGTCCAGTCATCCATACAAATCTCTAGGAACCTGTGGATGTAATCTATAAAGGTAGTAATCACAATCCTTTAGAACACAACGGGTGCATTCTTGAGTCTAAATGGCATAACATGATATGCATAGGATCCTCATTCCATAGTAAATGTTGTTTTCTTCTTGTCCTCCTCTACGATCCTGACTTGGTGATAAACAAAGAATACATATGTAAAAGAATAAGCTTCATTCCTTGCCACATTGTCTAAAACTTCATCACTGAATGAAGTAGGAAAAGGATCATGAACACAAGCATTGTTTAGATTACAGTAGTCCACACAAACCCTTATCTTTGTAGCATTCTTCTTATTTTATATCACAACCTGACTTACCCACTCTACCTCATCCACTGGGAATATAAGCCTTGCTGCTAGCATATTATCTATCTCTTTTTACACTTTCTCCTTAACCCTTGGGTTCAGTCTGTATGGTCGATGCTTTACTGGCTTTGCATATGGTTTCATCATGATTTTCATCTCCCCTAATTCTCCCTTAATTCCCTTTAGTTCTACAACAGATGATGGGAACAAGCCTTCATATTCTCTCAACAGGTCGAAAATATCCTTTGTAGTATGTTCATTACAATAATCTCCAATTGAGGCTAAATTCGGTTTGTCATCAATCCTGATCTTATGTTTCTACAACTTTAATGGGAGTAAGTGTGGAGCATCGATCATAGGTCCATCCTTGATGTCCCTTTTCCCTTCAGTTTCATTGAATGAAAGATGTCGTAATTCCTCCAGATCATCCTCATCCGGTTCTCTGTCCATTTTCGCACAGGATACAACTTCATGATATCTAGACTCATAGATATGCTCTAGAGTATTCTGATCTATTCACCCCTCCATTAGCTGACATGTTGTAAGTAGAATCGACTTGACAACCTACAATGCCTCAGTCAGCCTTTTGTCACTCTCTCAGAAAGAAAAGACGTTGACAAACTGATCAACAAAACTATCCCAATCTCCAGTTTGTCTCCTTATTTCTTCTTGTACATACCAAGCTTTTGGAAAGGTTCCCAGGGTGTGTATAAAACCATGCACCCACAAGTCCTTTGGAACTCCATCTCGGTTCCATCTGTCCTTAGAATTTTGCAAATGTTGTCGAGGGTCAAATTCCCCTTTGTAATTTACGAAATCTTGAGGGTACTCCCTCGCTTGTCTGAATCTCACTTCCATTGTTATTTTGATCTTCTCCCATTCTTAGAGGTAGTTAAGGTGAAATACCCACCACCTTGTCGGTGTTGCTTATAATGTGACATTTAGTAGAGGTACTTTGTGCTCTTCAAGAACACTTACATCAATCTTGTTGATAAACGAATTGACTGAATATATACCATTAGAAATAAGGAAGTCTCATACCTCAGTGCCAATCCAATTGATCCGACGGATTTTGGCGCAACATCTAGTGTGATTTCATATCCACCCTACTACCAGTCATCCCAATCAACTTTTGAGCCAACCTCTGAACTCCAAATGCTCCACCAGCTAATAGACCCTTCAGTTGTTGGGTTGATGTAGTCCTCCCTTCTTCCTTCTATTAGTCTATATAGTTGATCCAACAATCCTGGCTCTTCCCAATCATATGTTGGTTCTGTGAATCTTGGTCCCTGATAAGGGTCTAGAGGTTGAATCACCCTAACCCCTTCTACCTCAAAAGTCATAAGTTCCTTCTTCAAATCAATTATGGCGTAGTTCTCAAAATCCCAGTCTATCCTGAGAAATGCTGGGTAGGGATCCTTGTTCCCCATGATGTCTATCACTTCAAAGTTTTCATGGGTCTTCACCCTCTCTACATCAACTTACACGTCCTATAGTCGCCCGATTGAGAGGATACAATACTAATTTTCCATACGCAGCTAGATTGGTGAAAATGTCAATTGAGGTTTTCCCAAGGCTTCCCATGTTTTTATTTGCAGTATGTTGACATCTGAGGCTAGAACATAGTGTCCTTAATTTGGAACCCCACAATTTGAGCATCAATCTAGAACTCTCTTCCCATTCTCTTCTTGTTCCTTTGTACCCTCCTAGAGTGTCTTTCATGTAGGTTAGTGGAGATGACTCCTCCCTCAACCGCCCCATCTCAAATGGTCGCTTTCATACTTTTCCACAATTTCCCAAACATATGGTCGTCGTTCATGATTTGCAGAAATAATCTGAACCATTCTTCAATGGGTCAGACGTCAAACTGTGGTAGGTATGGGCTCTTAGCTTTAAGAGATCCTAGCTACTCCTTTTGTGGCCCTCCACCTCCTGTCATATTGTTGAAAACTTTTGTGGCTTCCTTGTAATATTGCTTCTGTTGCTAAGGGTCATATGAGCGCTTTGGGGAGGCCAATATTATAATCTTGGGTTGTTTTGTGGCTCCCAAGTCAGCTCCAGTATTTTTGCCTCCACGTGTGATTATATTGATATTCGAGAGGGAGGCAGCCTCTGGCAACCTTGGCTCCGCATTAATTAAAGTTTCTCCCCTCTGGTGGTTTCACTCTTCCCATCTTGAAATCAGTGCTAGACAATCTTATGTTGTATGCACGTTAACCCTGCACTGAGAGCACCATGGTATTTTTGGTATTGGAAAATCCTACGTAACATGCCCTTCCTGATCACAATTATAAGAGCGAATTAGGCCTCTTCCTACTCTCCTTCCTCCCCTTTTTCCTTCTCCTCTTCGCCCTCAAGGAGTCTCGTTGACTTAGAAGGTCGATGGGTCTAACCGATTAGTTAGAGCATCCAGTGCCTTACATTAATCAGTATGGTGAGTTGTTGAAGAACATAATTCAAAGTAATTGTTATTTGGAACATTGGAGTATTTTTGTAGTATCGGGCACAGACGAGGGGGGTTCCCATATCCCCTGCATGCCTCACAGTACTCTAGTTGGTTATGCCCTATGTATAAAACTTGCGACCCTATTTGCGCAACTCTTGCTACAGGTGTAGACCCAGGTGGTCCTACTAGTGTAGACATCGTATTTATACCTCGCAAACTGGGGCATTCTGTATCAACATGACCTTCCACTAAGCAAGTTGTACACCATACATTTGGTTGCATTGAGTGGGTTGGTTGCAAATCCTTCAACTTCTCTATCTTGTTCGCAATTTGATGTTGTAAACCTAAAATGGACATATCATGAGGTGTCGCTCCCGCCCCCAATACTCATGTGGGTATCCTGTCATAATTTCAATATGAGTTGCTTGCTCTAGAGCATCTTGTAGTGTATCAATTTTCTATTGTGTCAATGGCATATGGGTGAGAGGCAATAGTGCTTTCATAAACCAATCCCCTTGATGATTTGGATATATCGAGTAGCTTAGTTTACCAATTGTGTCCTTAAATCTCTAAATCAACTCCCAGGCGGTCTCTCCCTCCCATTATTTTACTTCCCATAATTCCAACAACCCTTGTTGATTTGTCTGGCAAATTTTAAATTCTTGTACAAATTCTCTTTTAACATCATCTACAGTTGAATTCTAGTGTAACTATCACCACTTTATGAACCATCTCAAGGCCCTTTCCCTGAGAGTGGTATGAAATTAAATTAACTTCACATCATCCGGTGTCTAGAGGGTCCTCCAAATGGCTTCACACATATACCAATGTTTTTCTACATCGTTGTTCCCTTTACCAGAGAACTCATGATACCTAGTGAATGATCCCGCCATTTTTTACTTACTGTGCTAGGAGTACAAATCCCTGTAACCCAGGTTGTAATGATCCTTGCAGACTCGTACCACTACTACTAGTTCCACTACTACTAGCATTAGCTCTGTCATTAACATGCACATTGTGAACTCTTACAGTTTTGATTAACTTAGATAGGAATTTGTTAGGATTATGATAGAGTACCAAGGCAAGGTTAAGGGAGACACTACCCGATCTTCGAGGAGGAAGATCGTTGATTCCTTTGGATGCATCATCTTTAGCAAATATTATCCTTATAGCAAAGTGCATGTCATCTTCTAGGCTTCGCTCCAAGCCTTGGTGGCCCATTCCATCCAACATTTCCATTTCTACTAGTGGGGGTGGATCCCTGTCACCTTCCAGATCCATGGTTGTTGCAGCCATTTTTTTCCTTCCCACCAGATTTTCTTCCACACTTTCTTCCTCTTCCAAATTTCTTAACACCGCTCTTGCTTGGTGCAAATCCTTCTACCACCTTTTAATCGCCTAAAATAGCCCTTTTGTGCCATTTCTCAGCTATCCATGCTCTCCTTTGTGCTCTTAGATCCTTGGCCTTTCGAAAGTCATCTGCATCCATCCTCGTAACATTCTCATAGTTCCTCGCTCAGTAGCATCCCTCCCTTTAGGTCCTTCCCTCAATACTAGGCGTTTACGTTGCCATGCTTGGGTTTTGGAACACCAACAAGCCCTCTTCCACCATTAGAACCTTAATCCACATGGTAGCCTCCTTTAGTAGCTTCCCTCGCAACCCTAATCGGAACATGGCTTCAGCTTTCAAAAAAGGCTGATGACTTTCTACTGCAAACTCAATAATGTACCCCTCCAGCATGGTCTATACCCAGAAATATGCCACTCTCCTCAGATTTGTATCAAGGCAGTGTAGCTCAGTAAGGTCCACTTGAGTCCAAGTGCAACGAGATGTATTTTGTCCACTGGACTTTCCTTTCACTTGCAATCTTCGCGGCTAGTTGTAAATTTCTTTTGGAAACTTGCACCAGAAGATCTCATATTGATCACTAGCCGGCTTTGAGTACAATATTTCCTCTTTCAGCTTCCCGATACTTCGTCGACGAATTTGAGCTTGCTGAGATAAAAACTGGTCCACTTTCTCATTCCACTAGTTTTGCAGTTCTTTCTTAAAGATCCTCGATACCATATTCCAAATTCCCTTTTTAAAATTCAGGGTCCCAACAACAGAACCATTTGTTGGCGCAGAAATAACAACAAGGTCGAGACCCCGGGTTTGGGCACAAGGGCCAACAAAGCTCCATTGTAGTCTAGCACAATGCCAACATTTTCACCTTACCTAGAATAGGTAAGGCGTCTCACCCAAGGCATGTCGCGACCTTAGTTAGATAGGAGTTGGAATCTAGTATTGGGAAGAATCATATCAAAGAAACAAGAAGCAAAGAACACGAAATCATTCTACAAGGAAGTTTGATCGCAATAGGCCATACATGTTGTAAAAGAGATATTACATAAATATATGCATACATAAAAATTTAAAAGAACCATATTAACATGCAACTAACACATGATGGTCCCAGTAGCAATCTTCATCATTAATCTGAGTAGTGAATGCACTACATCAGGCTCAAGGCCTCTTTTCTAACATACAGAAACTCAAGATAGAACAGTACATAAGCATATCAAACAACAAATACAGAGCGACTCTCCTAGCTCCGTAACGACAACCATTTTGTGTTCTCCTTTCTGCTTTTTGACTTGTTCTTCCTTCTCTCTACATGCCAACCTGGACTTCCAGTTCCTTCTCAGACTCTCTACCTTCTCCCTTTCTCAAATGTTTCCATTCCCCAACTGTCCTTGCTCTTTTCCCACTCAGTTGTGTCTACTCCTTCCACCATCCCTTCGCAACTGCCAGTCTTCCGTGAGTTCCTTCCTTTTTCCCTATTGTTATTCCTACAACTCTCCAACGGCCACTTCCGCCACTTGTTGCCAACCTTTTGACTCATCGCCAAAACTTCTTAATTCCTGCCAAAGTGAAGGCCCCAACAAAGGGAGATCCAAATTATTTTTTGTGTGGTAAGTAATATTTCCTAATTAGAAGAATAAATTTTAATAATTTGCTTAGTGTATAGAATAATGCAAAAATGAACATAATCATGGCTTTGGAGAGCTCTCCCCCCATTAAATAGGGTAGAGTCTAACGTTACATGATAATCCAAGGGAATAATTGATTTCAACAATTTCTCTCATTACTCTTGAGTTGATTTCTATCCCTTGTTAATGAGGGAGAGGGACATTAGTCTTTCTTCAGATTTTCAACTAAGGAAGGAAGAATGAATAGTGGGATGGTCATGCTTCTCATCCATATTTTGATCTTCCTATTCTTCCATTTATTCCTCCTCTTCCTCCTTTTCTTCCTATATCTCTTATTCTTCTTATGGTTCCTTTTATAGGGGAGTTTCCATTCTTAACAAAAATGTTTTCCGTTTTGTGTTTTTTGATATTTTCTCTTTAGATTCCACTTGGCTCTTAGTGATGATCCAACTTTAGGATCTAAACAAGTCTTTTATGCATGTGTCTCGACTCTTTCCTCTTATGTATCCTTTGGATATTCAAGAGCTTCAAATATATTGTTGGAGGGAATGGATAAGATAGAATAGGTTTTTTTTATGATTTTTAGCCCTTTGAGCCTCTACTTCTTATGTCTTCTAGATACCTATTTGAAAGGTTCCTGCTCATTTTTATTCTTATAGGTTAGAGAATGGTTTAAAGGGTGTTCGATTTCATGGATTCTTAGGCAACTATTTGCAGAATAGCCATACACATGGCAGGAATTATGTTTCAAAGGGGTCTACTCATAGTAAAGGGCTTGAAGATGAATCCAACCCTGCAAAATGAGTTGTATCGTCTTTAGAAGGTCTTTCTCTAAATCATTTTCCATGCAAATTCTTGTCTAGGAATAAATATTTCCTTTTGGCTTAGCTTAGTTAATATAGTAGCGTATCTTATCTCCAATATCTTTAAGAGAGGATTCCTCCAAAAATATGATTAGGAGGTCTGATGGCCTAACCCATATAAGGGAAATTGAGATTCCATCTTCTAATCAAAGTCAAGGGTCCAATAGGAAAGGAACATTCCCTTGGATCTCGTAAAATAGGGAGCCAATATGAAGATTAGATCTCTCTCCTCCTTGCTACTAAATTGAAATAGAAAGAAACCTCTGCCACAAGAAAAACCAAATATTTTACCTTGAACATTCCGATGCCTTGTAATCCATGTCTGCATTACTCAAGGATTGGGCCAAAGACCTATTAACATTCTAATTAAATCTTTCTCATGAAAAATAATGACTTTTCTTTTTAGTTATGGAAAGAAAATGTCTAACTTGATGATGACTTCTACCTTTTTTACAAACTTAATCTTCATTAGATGCTTCACACTTGTTAGATTTGAATATCTAATCAAAGAAATGAAACCTTTTCCTTATGATTGGAAGGTGTGTCCATGATTGGAAGGTGTGTCCATGCTAAGTGTGGCAATGGAGATGGGCTCAACTTCTTCAATGCTTACTCTAAAAAAACCAAGCTAACAAACCAACGTAGATCAGATAGCAACAAGAACATTAATGGCCACTCGAAACTTAATAGTGGTTGTTGCAAAATCGTAACCAACTAAACCTTAGCCACCACAAGATGTATACAATATTGTGACATCTAAAAAAGTCTAATAACCAATGATCATGTCCTATTACTGAAAACTAACAAGTTAAAGTTTTATTACTTTTTTATAGGTTATAGTGCCCACATAAGTTAGTGTGGCTATTGGAAATATTTCATAAATACATTGAAAGGTGAAAAATACACAATAATGAATTGATGTAAACTCTCGTATAATACACACAACATAATACAAATACTTGATAAAGTCAAATAAGTAAATGGGGGCTCCCATTACTCAACTTTAATGTTAATTCACGATAGATGTGGTCGTTCAAAAATAGAGTTTTTCACGCTTGAACAAGTATTGTGATTTACATAAGGTTTATGAATAATCACATTGCAAGTACTATAAATCAACTTGCCATTTTTAGATGACTATTTATCGAGTTTTGAGAAGGATATCCCAGGATTCAATCTCTAAAGTATGAAGTATGAATATGGATTCAATCTTTTTCTCCAATATTTCTCTTCAATGATGAAAGATGATTAAAAGTAACTTAATATAGAAGTTTACTGAAGTGATTAAAATAATAATTTATTTATTAATTTTGAATGAAAAAAAACCTCTAAGACATTTACTGACAGAACCATTCACGTGCTACAACACATCAAGAGCGTCCACGTGTCAAATCAGCGATCGTAAATTTAGGACATTTTATATGGATGGACCGGATTATACATGGCTACTTTACATTTAGACGGTTTTTTCAATTTTTATTTTGGGTGGGCTTTTGGTTTTAGCGGTGGGATGGGGAATCGTGATTTCTCTGCCTCGCACTGTAGCAGAATTAAAGGATTTAACAGCCCGCCCAGCTGCCTTCCCTTCTATCCATCTCAGAGCCTCTTCTCTTCCCTTGTATCATTTTGTGAGACGAAATACACATAAATTTTGGTAGGAGAACCATGATCGTGACAATGGTTTTAGCGGTGGTGGTGTCGCTGCTGTTTCTCTGCGCGGCCATCGGGATTGTGATGGTGGCCTACCTGTGGCTCGTCTCTTACGATTTTTTACACGAGATGCGACGGCAACGGGCATTAGAGGACAACGCCAAGCTTCCCAAGCACCAGGGCCTTTCGGAGACTGAACTCCAGCGGCTACCTACCGTCGAATGCCACGAAGGAGAAGAAGGAGAAGAGTGCCCATCGGGATGCGGCAAAGCCGAGTGCGTGATCTGCCTGGAGCCTTTCCAGAGCGGGCAATGGTGCCGCGTGATCCCGGAATGCAGCCATGCCTTCCATGTGCAGTGCGCCGACGCGTGGCTCTCCAGACGCTCCAACTGTCCCATTTGCAGGAGGAGCGTCGCTTGCGAGGGCAACGAAAAGAATGGTGTGAACGGTGGCGCTGCATCGCCGTTACAAGAAGATGAAGAATCGGGGCGTAGTTGCCCTCCGCCCACGTCTGAGAACGTTGTTGTCGATATGTCGGTTGCCTAGATGCATTGAACGACGGTTCACCTGTCCGTACATATTGCGCCGACTTATGGTGTTTTTAATTTTTACGCAATCGTCATAATGTACAGGTGTCAGGTATATATAGAATTAGGTGGTCCCGCTTTTCATTATGTTGTACTGTTTTTCGAAGTTGATATCACTGTATGACATGTCACACATATATTTGAATTGCCTTACTTTTTGATTTTCTTTGAATATACTCAATTAATTATTAGTTATTGTCACAGACCGTTTGCTAATGGTGGGGTGAATGATTTTTCTTCTTTTTCATATTAATTAGGATTTTGCTGCCGGCCGTTTTAGAAAAGGTATTCCATAGAGGAAAGGAAAGCGAGGTGTGGGCGTCTATGGAAGGCGAGTAATAATTTTAACAATAAAATATAATCTTAGCGTATAATTCTTTAAGATTTTGATGAGAAAATAGAATTTTAGTGTATAGATTCTTATAATTATTTTATTATTTGTGTTTTTTTAAATAGTCTATGTGTGGAAGAGTAATTAAAATATATTTGACGGATGGTGGATGGCAAGGCAATTAAATAGCCAATTATTTTTCAATAATAATGGGTTTGTTTTATTTTATATTTTTTTAGTTTTAAATTTAGTGGAAACTAAATCTTATACAAATTAATTAGTCTTATATTTCAAATTTATGGGTCACACAGGAGTTGTGATGTATTAGTCTATCCATTAATTCCTCCAACATTTCTACTTGCAACTCCGAGTGACACTCCCATAATACATCGTGTCTCTCGTGATTGAGGACACATCTGCACAACACTTGATCAAGGCCCAACTTATACAGTTGCCCCACAATCAGTTGATAATCTGCAGCTCGAACGACCATATGTCTCCATTGTGTTGTTCTGTTTTCTTTCGTACATTTACATGTAGCTAAAAAGGTTGCAATGTCCTCTAGGTAATCTGGTATTGCCTCAATCCGGAATAAATTGACGTCTGGTAGTTGATCATCAAGGGATCCTCTACTTTCGCCTGATTCCAGTTGTGAGAGGTGATCACATCCCACATTTAATCGACCAGACTTAATAAATACTTCAAATGTGAATTCCTGGAATAAAAAAAATCCATCTGCAAATTCTTCCTTCAAGTACATGCTTATTCATTAAATACTTCAAAGCAGAATGGTTAGTGAAAAACTTGAACGGGCCTCCCAGCAAGTAGTGTTGAAATTTTTGAAGCGAATATACCATTGCAAGTGCCTCCCGCGCAGTTGTGGTATAGTTCTTTTCAGTGGTAGAAAACTTCCCATTGGCAAAATAAATTGGGTGGTTGAGGTTCCCTTCCCAATGTTGAGCCAGAACAACACCTAAAGCAATGCCTAGTGCATCAATGTGGACATGGAACTACTTGTTCCAGTCCGAGTAGACCAGGATCGATGCACTTGCTAGTTTTTCTTTCAATATATTGAGTGTAGCACCACATTCTTTCGACCACATGAATCGTTCAACCTTCCTTAACAAATTCTCCATAGGTGCAGTAATCAAGGCATAGTTGCAAATAAACCTCTTGCAGTACCCTGTATGGCCCAAGGTGGATCTGAGTTATTTTACACTTGTAGGGGGATCCATATTCATGATTTTTGCAACCTTAGTGGGGCCTACAAACACTCCTTCCTTGCACACTATGTGGCCCAAGAGTGTTCCAAAGGGGACGAAAATATGAAATTATTAAAATTTAACGAGATTTGCAACTATTTGCATCAGTCAAACATGATTCTAAGAAGACTAGAGTGTTTCTTTAGAAAGCTATAGATTGTCCAGTCATCCATACAAATCTCTAGGAACCTGTGGATGTAATCTATAAAGGTAGTAATCACAATCCTTTAGAACACAACGGGTGCATTCTTGAGTCTAAATGGCATAACATGATATGCATAGGATCCTCATTCCATAGTAAATGTTGTTTTCTTCTTGTCCTCCTCTACGATCCTGACTTGGTGATAAACAAAGAATACATATGTAAAAGAATAAGCTTCATTCCTTGCCACATTGTCTAAAACTTCATCACTGAATGAAGTAGGAAAAGGATCATGAACACAAGCATTGTTTAGATTACAGTAGTCCACACAAACCCTTATCTTTGTAGCATTCTTCTTATTTTATATCACAACCTGACTTACCCACTCTACCTCATCCACTGGGAATATAAGCCTTGCTGCTAGCATATTATCTATCTCTTTTTACACTTTCTCCTTAACCCTTGGGTTCAGTCTGTATGGTCGATGCTTTACTGGCTTTGCATATGGTTTCATCATGATTTTCATCTCCCCTAATTCTCCCTTAATTCCCTTTAGTTCTACAACAGATGATGGGAACAAGCCTTCATATTCTCTCAACAGGTCGAAAATATCCTTTGTAGTATGTTCATTACAATAATCTCCAATTGAGGCTAAATTCGGTTTGTCATCAATCCTGATCTTATGTTTCTACAACTTTAATGGGAGTAAGTGTGGAGCATCGATCATAGGTCCATCCTTGATGTCCCTTTTCCCTTCAGTTTCATTGAATGAAAGATGTCGTAATTCCTCCAGATCATCCTCATCCGGTTCTCTGTCCATTTTCGCACAGGATACAACTTCATGATATCTAGACTCATAGATATGCTCTAGAGTATTCTGATCTATTCACCCCTCCATTAGCTGACATGTTGTAAGTAGAATCGACTTGACAACCTACAATGCCTCAGTCAGCCTTTTGTCACTCTCTCAGAAAGAAAAGACGTTGACAAACTGATCAACAAAACTATCCCAATCTCCAGTTTGTCTCCTTATTTCTTCTTGTACATACCAAGCTTTTGGAAAGGTTCCCAGGGTGTGTATAAAACCATGCACCCACAAGTCCTTTGGAACTCCATCTCGGTTCCATCTGTCCTTAGAATTTTGCAAATGTTGTCGAGGGTCAAATTCCCCTTTGTAATTTACGAAATCTTGAGGGTACTCCCTCGCTTGTCTGAATCTCACTTCCATTGTTATTTTGATCTTCTCCCATTCTTAGAGGTAGTTAAGGTGAAATACCCACCACCTTGTCGGTGTTGCTTATAATGTGACATTTAGTAGAGGTACTTTGTGCTCTTCAAGAACACTTACATCAATCTTGTTGATAAACGAATTGACTGAATATATACCATTAGAAATAAGGAAGTCTCATACCTCAGTGCCAATCCAATTGATCCGACGGATTTTGGCGCAACATCTAGTGTGATTTCATATCCACCCTACTACCAGTCATCCCAATCAACTTTTGAGCCAACCTCTGAACTCCAAATGCTCCACCAGCTAATAGACCCTTCAGTTGTTGGGTTGATGTAGTCCTCCCTTCTTCCTTCTATTAGTCTATATAGTTGATCCAACAATCCTGGCTCTTCCCAATCATATGTTGGTTCTGTGAATCTTGGTCCCTGATAAGGGTCTAGAGGTTGAATCACCCTAACCCCTTCTACCTCAAAAGTCATAAGTTCCTTCTTCAAATCAATTATGGCGTAGTTCTCAAAATCCCAGTCTATCCTGAGAAATGCTGGGTAGGGATCCTTGTTCCCCATGATGTCTATCACTTCAAAGTTTTCATGGGTCTTCACCCTCTCTACATCAACTTACACGTCCTATAGTCGCCCGATTGAGAGGATACAATACTAATTTTCCATACGCAGCTAGATTGGTGAAAATGTCAATTGAGGTTTTCCCAAGGCTTCCCATGTTTTTATTTGCAGTATGTTGACATCTGAGGCTAGAACATAGTGTCCTTAATTTGGAACCCCACAATTTGAGCATCAATCTAGAACTCTCTTCCCATTCTCTTCTTGTTCCTTTGTACCCTCCTAGAGTGTCTTTCATGTAGGTTAGTGGAGATGACTCCTCCCTCAACCGCCCCATCTCAAATGGTCGCTTTCATACTTTTCCACAATTTCCCAAACATATGGTCGTCGTTCATGATTTGCAGAAATAATCTGAACCATTCTTCAATGGGTCAGACGTCAAACTGTGGTAGGTATGGGCTCTTAGCTTTAAGAGATCCTAGCTACTCCTTTTGTGGCCCTCCACCTCCTGTCATATTGTTGAAAACTTTTGTGGCTTCCTTGTAATATTGCTTCTGTTGCTAAGGGTCATATGAGCGCTTTGGGGAGGCCAATATTATAATCTTGGGTTGTTTTGTGGCTCCCAAGTCAGCTCCAGTATTTTTGCCTCCACGTGTGATTATATTGATATTCGAGAGGGAGGCAGCCTCTGGCAACCTTGGCTCCGCATTAATTAAAGTTTCTCCCCTCTGGTGGTTTCACTCTTCCCATCTTGAAATCAGTGCTAGACAATCTTATGTTGTATGCACGTTAACCCTGCACTGAGAGCACCATGGTATTTTTGGTATTGGAAAATCCTACGTAACATGCCCTTCCTGATCACAATTATAAGAGCGAATTAGGCCTCTTCCTACTCTCCTTCCTCCCCTTTTTCCTTCTCCTCTTCGCCCTCAAGGAGTCTCGTTGACTTAGAAGGTCGATGGGTCTAACCGATTAGTTAGAGCATCCAGTGCCTTACATTAATCAGTATGGTGAGTTGTTGAAGAACATAATTCAAAGTAATTGTTATTTGGAACATTGGAGTATTTTTGTAGTATCGGGCACAGACGAGGGGGGTTCCCATATCCCCTGCATGCCTCACAGTACTCTAGTTGGTTATGCCCTATGTATAAAACTTGCGACCCTATTTGCGCAACTCTTGCTACAGGTGTAGACCCAGGTGGTCCTACTAGTGTAGACATCGTATTTATACCTCGCAAACTGGGGCATTCTGTATCAACATGACCTTCCACTAAGCAAGTTGTACACCATACATTTGGTTGCATTGAGTGGGTTGGTTGCAAATCCTTCAACTTCTCTATCTTGTTCGCAATTTGATGTTGTAAACCTAAAATGGACATATCATGAGGTGTCGCTCCCGCCCCCAATACTCATGTGGGTATCCTGTCATAATTTCAATATGAGTTGCTTGCTCTAGAGCATCTTGTAGTGTATCAATTTTCTATTGTGTCAATGGCATATGGGTGAGAGGCAATAGTGCTTTCATAAACCAATCCCCTTGATGATTTGGATATATCGAGTAGCTTAGTTTACCAATTGTGTCCTTAAATCTCTAAATCAACTCCCAGGCGGTCTCTCCCTCCCATTATTTTACTTCCCATAATTCCAACAACCCTTGTTGATTTGTCTGGCAAATTTTAAATTCTTGTACAAATTCTCTTTTAACATCATCTACAGTTGAATTCTAGTGTAACTATCACCACTTTATGAACCATCTCAAGGCCCTTTCCCTGAGAGTGGTATGAAATTAAATTAACTTCACATCATCCGGTGTCTAGAGGGTCCTCCAAATGGCTTCACACATATACCAATGTTTTTCTACATCGTTGTTCCCTTTACCAGAGAACTCATGATACCTAGTGAATGATCCCGCCATTTTTTACTTACTGTGCTAGGAGTACAAATCCCTGTAACCCAGGTTGTAATGATCCTTGCAGACTCGTACCACTACTACTAGTTCCACTACTACTAGCATTAGCTCTGTCATTAACATGCACATTGTGAACTCTTACAGTTTTGATTAACTTAGATAGGAATTTGTTAGGATTATGATAGAGTACCAAGGCAAGGTTAAGGGAGACACTACCCGATCTTCGAGGAGGAAGATCGTTGATTCCTTTGGATGCATCATCTTTAGCAAATATTATCCTTATAGCAAAGTGCATGTCATCTTCTAGGCTTCGCTCCAAGCCTTGGTGGCCCATTCCATCCAACATTTCCATTTCTACTAGTGGGGGTGGATCCCTGTCACCTTCCAGATCCATGGTTGTTGCAGCCATTTTTTTCCTTCCCACCAGATTTTCTTCCACACTTTCTTCCTCTTCCAAATTTCTTAACACCGCTCTTGCTTGGTGCAAATCCTTCTACCACCTTTTAATCGCCTAAAATAGCCCTTTTGTGCCATTTCTCAGCTATCCATGCTCTCCTTTGTGCTCTTAGATCCTTGGCCTTTCGAAAGTCATCTGCATCCATCCTCGTAACATTCTCATAGTTCCTCGCTCAGTAGCATCCCTCCCTTTAGGTCCTTCCCTCAATACTAGGCGTTTACGTTGCCATGCTTGGGTTTTGGAACACCAACAAGCCCTCTTCCACCATTAGAACCTTAATCCACATGGTAGCCTCCTTTAGTAGCTTCCCTCGCAACCCTAATCGGAACATGGCTTCAGCTTTCAAAAAAGGCTGATGACTTTCTACTGCAAACTCAATAATGTACCCCTCCAGCATGGTCTATACCCAGAAATATGCCACTCTCCTCAGATTTGTATCAAGGCAGTGTAGCTCAGTAAGGTCCACTTGAGTCCAAGTGCAACGAGATGTATTTTGTCCACTGGACTTTCCTTTCACTTGCAATCTTCGCGGCTAGTTGTAAATTTCTTTTGGAAACTTGCACCAGAAGATCTCATATTGATCACTAGCCGGCTTTGAGTACAATATTTCCTCTTTCAGCTTCCCGATACTTCGTCGACGAATTTGAGCTTGCTGAGATAAAAACTGGTCCACTTTCTCATTCCACTAGTTTTGCAGTTCTTTCTTAAAGATCCTCGATACCATATTCCAAATTCCCTTTTTAAAATTCAGGGTCCCAACAACAGAACCATTTGTTGGCGCAGAAATAACAACAAGGTCGAGACCCCGGGTTTGGGCACAAGGGCCAACAAAGCTCCATTGTAGTCTAGCACAATGCCAACATTTTCACCTTACCTAGAATAGGTAAGGCGTCTCACCCAAGGCATGTCGCGACCTTAGTTAGATAGGAGTTGGAATCTAGTATTGGGAAGAATCATATCAAAGAAACAAGAAGCAAAGAACACGAAATCATTCTACAAGGAAGTTTGATCGCAATAGGCCATACATGTTGTAAAAGAGATATTACATAAATATATGCATACATAAAAATTTAAAAGAACCATATTAACATGCAACTAACACATGATGGTCCCAGTAGCAATCTTCATCATTAATCTGAGTAGTGAATGCACTACATCAGGCTCAAGGCCTCTTTTCTAACATACAGAAACTCAAGATAGAACAGTACATAAGCATATCAAACAACAAATACAGAGCGACTCTCCTAGCTCCGTAACGACAACCATTTTGTGTTCTCCTTTCTGCTTTTTGACTTGTTCTTCCTTCTCTCTACATGCCAACCTGGACTTCCAGTTCCTTCTCAGACTCTCTACCTTCTCCCTTTCTCAAATGTTTCCATTCCCCAACTGTCCTTGCTCTTTTCCCACTCAGTTGTGTCTACTCCTTCCACCATCCCTTCGCAACTGCCAGTCTTCCGTGAGTTCCTTCCTTTTTCCCTATTGTTATTCCTACAACTCTCCAACGGCCACTTCCGCCACTTGTTGCCAACCTTTTGACTCATCGCCAAAACTTCTTAATTCCTGCCAAAGTGAAGGCCCCAACAAAGGGAGATCCAAATTATTTTTTGTGTGGTAAGTAATATTTCCTAATTAGAAGAATAAATTTTAATAATTTGCTTAGTGTATAGAATAATGCAAAAATGAACATAATCATGGCTTTGGAGAGCTCTCCCCCCATTAAATAGGGTAGAGTCTAACGTTACATGATAATCCAAGGGAATAATTGATTTCAACAATTTCTCTCATTACTCTTGAGTTGATTTCTATCCCTTGTTAATGAGGGAGAGGGACATTAGTCTTTCTTCAGATTTTCAACTAAGGAAGGAAGAATGAATAGTGGGATGGTCATGCTTCTCATCCATATTTTGATCTTCCTATTCTTCCATTTATTCCTCCTCTTCCTCCTTTTCTTCCTATATCTCTTATTCTTCTTATGGTTCCTTTTATAGGGGAGTTTCCATTCTTAACAAAAATGTTTTCCGTTTTGTGTTTTTTGATATTTTCTCTTTAGATTCCACTTGGCTCTTAGTGATGATCCAACTTTAGGATCTAAACAAGTCTTTTATGCATGTGTCTCGACTCTTTCCTCTTATGTATCCTTTGGATATTCAAGAGCTTCAAATATATTGTTGGAGGGAATGGATAAGATAGAATAGGTTTTTTTTATGATTTTTAGCCCTTTGAGCCTCTACTTCTTATGTCTTCTAGATACCTATTTGAAAGGTTCCTGCTCATTTTTATTCTTATAGGTTAGAGAATGGTTTAAAGGGTGTTCGATTTCATGGATTCTTAGGCAACTATTTGCAGAATAGCCATACACATGGCAGGAATTATGTTTCAAAGGGGTCTACTCATAGTAAAGGGCTTGAAGATGAATCCAACCCTGCAAAATGAGTTGTATCGTCTTTAGAAGGTCTTTCTCTAAATCATTTTCCATGCAAATTCTTGTCTAGGAATAAATATTTCCTTTTGGCTTAGCTTAGTTAATATAGTAGCGTATCTTATCTCCAATATCTTTAAGAGAGGATTCCTCCAAAAATATGATTAGGAGGTCTGATGGCCTAACCCATATAAGGGAAATTGAGATTCCATCTTCTAATCAAAGTCAAGGGTCCAATAGGAAAGGAACATTCCCTTGGATCTCGTAAAATAGGGAGCCAATATGAAGATTAGATCTCTCTCCTCCTTGCTACTAAATTGAAATAGAAAGAAACCTCTGCCACAAGAAAAACCAAATATTTTACCTTGAACATTCCGATGCCTTGTAATCCATGTCTGCATTACTCAAGGATTGGGCCAAAGACCTATTAACATTCTAATTAAATCTTTCTCATGAAAAATAATGACTTTTCTTTTTAGTTATGGAAAGAAAATGTCTAACTTGATGATGACTTCTACCTTTTTTACAAACTTAATCTTCATTAGATGCTTCACACTTGTTAGATTTGAATATCTAATCAAAGAAATGAAACCTTTTCCTTATGATTGGAAGGTGTGTCCATGATTGGAAGGTGTGTCCATGCTAAGTGTGGCAATGGAGATGGGCTCAACTTCTTCAATGCTTACTCTAAAAAAACCAAGCTAACAAACCAACGTAGATCAGATAGCAACAAGAACATTAATGGCCACTCGAAACTTAATAGTGGTTGTTGCAAAATCGTAACCAACTAAACCTTAGCCACCACAAGATGTATACAATATTGTGACATCTAAAAAAGTCTAATAACCAATGATCATGTCCTATTACTGAAAACTAACAAGTTAAAGTTTTATTACTTTTTTATAGGTTATAGTGCCCACATAAGTTAGTGTGGCTATTGGAAATATTTCATAAATACATTGAAAGGTGAAAAATACACAATAATGAATTGATGTAAACTCTCGTATAATACACACAACATAATACAAATACTTGATAAAGTCAAATAAGTAAATGGGGGCTCCCATTACTCAACTTTAATGTTAATTCACGATAGATGTGGTCGTTCAAAAATAGAGTTTTTCACGCTTGAACAAGTATTGTGATTTACATAAGGTTTATGAATAATCACATTGCAAGTACTATAAATCAACTTGCCATTTTTAGATGACTATTTATCGAGTTTTGAGAAGGATATCCCAGGATTCAATCTCTAAAGTATGAAGTATGAATATGGATTCAATCTTTTTCTCCAATATTTCTCTTCAATGATGAAAGATGATTAAAAGTAACTTAATATAGAAGTTTACTGAAGTGATTAAAATAATAATTTATTTATTAATTTTGAATGAAAAAAAACCTCTAAGACATTTACTGACAGAACCATTCACGTGCTACAACACATCAAGAGCGTCCACGTGTCAAATCAGCGATCGTAAATTTAGGACATTTTATATGGATGGACCGGATTATACATGGCTACTTTACATTTAGACGGTTTTTTCAATTTTTATTTTGGGTGGGCTTTTGGTTTTAGCGGTGGGATGGGGAATCGTGATTTCTCTGCCTCGCACTGTAGCAGAATTAAAGGATTTAACAGCCCGCCCAGCTGCCTTCCCTTCTATCCATCTCAGAGCCTCTTCTCTTCCCTTGTATCATTTTGTGAGACGAAATACACATAAATTTTGGTAGGAGAACCATGATCGTGACAATGGTTTTAGCGGTGGTGGTGTCGCTGCTGTTTCTCTGCGCGGCCATCGGGATTGTGATGGTGGCCTACCTGTGGCTCGTCTCTTACGATTTTTTACACGAGATGCGACGGCAACGGGCATTAGAGGACAACGCCAAGCTTCCCAAGCACCAGGGCCTTTCGGAGACTGAACTCCAGCGGCTACCTACCGTCGAATGCCACGAAGGAGAAGAAGGAGAAGAGTGCCCATCGGGATGCGGCAAAGCCGAGTGCGTGATCTGCCTGGAGCCTTTCCAGAGCGGGCAATGGTGCCGCGTGATCCCGGAATGCAGCCATGCCTTCCATGTGCAGTGCGCCGACGCGTGGCTCTCCAGACGCTCCAACTGTCCCATTTGCAGGAGGAGCGTCGCTTGCGAGGGCAACGAAAAGAATGGTGTGAACGGTGGCGCTGCATCGCCGTTACAAGAAGATGAAGAATCGGGGCGTAGTTGCCCTCCGCCCACGTCTGAGAACGTTGTTGTCGATATGTCGGTTGCCTAGATGCATTGAACGACGGTTCACCTGTCCGTACATATTGCGCCGACTTATGGTGTTTTTAATTTTTACGCAATCGTCATAATGTACAGGTGTCAGGTATATATAGAATTAGGTGGTCCCGCTTTTCATTATGTTGTACTGTTTTTCGAAGTTGATATCACTGTATGACATGTCACACATATATTTGAATTGCCTTACTTTTTGATTTTCTTTGAATATACTCAATTAATTATTAGTTATTGTCACAGACCGTTTGCTAATGGTGGGGTGAATGATTTTTCTTCTTTTTCATATTAATTAGGATTTTGCTGCCGGCCGTTTTAGAAAAGGTATTCCATAGAGGAAAGGAAAGCGAGGTGTGGGCGTCTATGGAAGGCGAGTAATAATTTTAACAATAAAATATAATCTTAGCGTATAATTCTTTAAGATTTTGATGAGAAAATAGAATTTTAGTGTATAGATTCTTATAATTATTTTATTATTTGTGTTTTTTTAAATAGTCTATGTGTGGAAGAGTAATTAAAATATATTTGACGGATGGTGGATGGCAAGGCAATTAAATAGCCAATTATTTTTCAATAATAATGGGTTTGTTTTATTTTATATTTTTTTAGTTTTAAATTTAGTGGAAACTAAATCTTATACAAATTAATTAGTCTATA
>APFE030638548.1:0-13483 GCA_000404065.3 Pinus taeda | reverse complement strand
GTATATATGATATTATCAATTTTAAAGTTAAAAATAAAACATTTTACTCAAATTACTTTCTTAACATTTATATTTACTCCTAATATCACTTTGATTATTTTTATTTTTATTTTTTATAGGTAGTTACATGTCTAATTAATTAACAGATTTCATTTATTTAACTCACATTTATATATTTTATCTTAAAATTCAAAATTTAGTTAGGATTCTCATTCCTAATTTTTTCTTAATAATCTATGATTGTTTTAGATTTACTTTTCTCTAAATAAATAATTTATTTAAATTGGGGACTTTACATTTTTTTAAACTTACGCATTCTTCAATTAATTAATACTTCTTTATTTCAGTTGGATATTTTTTATAAGTACTTTTAAGGAGGTCTAAATATTATTTAAAAGTAATAAATTAATATCTCTTTCTAAATTCAATTTGTATTGTAATATTATTTTTTATTCTGAAATGAAATGAATAAGCAATATCTTTTTTTTATACCTATTTTAGTTTAATATATATATAAAATTTCACGACATATTTAAGTAATGGTGGAAATGGTTCCATTCACGTCATGCTACTAATGAGTTGCTTATCGTAATTTTAAGGCTCCCATGAGTGTATTCCCTCCAATTACATGATTTGATTTTGTTGATTATGAAACAACATAGTTGAGAGACTAATGGGATCGGTGGTCCATGCTCATGGAAGAATGGAACTTGCAGGTCAAGGTGTCCCAAACGTTTCAACCTAGGCTATAGTAAGAGTATTAGTGGGTGGGAGTAGGGAGACTACTATGCTTATAGTATACTTCCATACAATCTTGTCATCCATGTGTGGATATATTAAAAAGCATTTTCCTTGTACTTTTATTCATTATAACAATTTGTTAGTACATATCAAGGTTTCAAAATATAATAAAAAACAATTATTAATCTTGAATCATTTTGGAATCTAATAGCTTCTCACTGAACTTTCACATCAATGTTTTTTTATAGTTTGATTTTATAGTGGAAAGTTATTAAATATATGTATTTAAAATTTTCACATCTTATTATTCTCTAGCAACACGGTACATTGATATTAATTTTAAATTTACCAAAAATTAAATGATTTTATTTAATGTTTATTTTTAAAAAATTTATTTATTTTTTTAATTTTTTTTTTTTAAATTTAACTTTTCTATGTTCTGATTAGTTAGAGTTTTATTCTGTAATGATAATATGTAAGTTGACGGATTAATGATAATGTATAACTACTAGGTTAGTTAACTCTTATCAATTACTCAATCAATCTTTCTACCCATCAAATTTTATTTTTGTTTTTTAATTAATTTACTCGTCTACTCATCTTACCCACGCTCGAATCCTCCTCACACAAGTCAACTGCTTTTTACTTTCCAATTGGATGTTTGTCAATGGCCCCAAAATACTGAACATGTTTGACATGAGACAATGTAGGTTTTCATTGCTCAACCATTTCTTTTATTCTCGTTCACGTTAAAATTTATTTATTTAATAATACATTACAATCGTTTATTCGTTTATTCATTTAATAATGCATTAAATTATATATAATGATGTATGTGTGACTGTGCACTATTATATTATTTTCTTTTTAAGTTTAATATTTAGATTTTATCAATAAATTTGTTATGCAGCAGGTTAAAAAGTGTTGCTTAAATATTTTAGGTCTGATAAAAAATTATTGTAATGGTAGATTTTGAAATTGTATATTAATTTAGATATGTATAAATTGAATACACTAATATTTTTATAATTTTGAATATATTTTATTTAAAAGATTAACAGCTTAAATATCAAAATTCTATTCAATAATAAAGAAAACAAAGTATAAAATAATTAAAATTTTGTCATTTTTAAATTTCTTTAGTTTTTAATTTTTAGAACAAATTTAATTTTGGGGAAAAAGAAAAATAATGGAAAGCAATCTATTGGGTTTTGGGTAGATAGTGAGTGCTTTGTGAAAGCACTCCTTAATGTGAAGTCACTAGTTCAATTTCTCACCAAATCATGGCCACATAACTAGAATACTTAAAATAGGCAAGAATATCTACAAAGTAGCCCTTCTTCAAATACAATAGTTAGTTCATACATTTCAAAATTCAATAATTGAACTAAGTAGTAGGGAAATGCTAGCTATGCAGCCTTGTTTAATCATGAAGAGAATACAATTATAATCATTTATCTCACGAGGTTAATGTATCACATTATAGTTAATCATTGCATAAATTCATAGTTAAATCACTAATTCATCATCAAATTACTCATCCATAAAATACAATGTTTGCTTTATCATCAATATAACATTGTATTTAATAAGATTATTTTCAAATCAACACTGAAGAACATCTTAATGATTGTTTGAGGGACGAGCTCCCTTTGTGGAAAAAAGTAAATTATCGAGATGTAGTGGCTTTATCTAGAAGCAAAAAATATAAAAAGGCTATGATTTCCTTAGAGATGTTTAGAATATGGAAGAAAGACTTACATGGAATCCAACACAAGCTCTCATCTTCTCCTTTCTTGTAAGATCGAGCTCTAACTCCAAATGTTAAAAGTGGAAGCTACAAAACAACTAAAATAAGTAAGAGAAACAAAATATACAAATAACATATACTAAAATATCTAAACAATGAGTCAGAAAGGAATTTTTATATATATGCATAAATGAACATAACTATAGGAAAATGAAGAACCTTTCATATTAATTAATTTAGGAGAAGATACAACCCTTTCACATCTTGACCTTGTAGATGTCTCCCAACTATCTTGTCCTTCCTTTGCCACAAAGAAATCCTTAAATCACAACTCAAGTGCATGGATGGATAAAGTATCCCTAGGCACAAAGAAACAACATGAGGAGAAAACTAAGAGTCTCCAAAATCCAACCCATACCTATCGGAGGCAATGAATTTATAAGGTAAAAGAGGTGGTTTGGGATTTACCATTCTAGGACTTAAATCCACATTAGGAGGATAAGTTCTAGGGATAAGAGATAAGACCACAAGAGTAGGATTTCAATATTTGATCCAATAGTAAATAGTTAGAACCACTCGGAAATCTTCTAGAAAGAGAAGTTTCTAAACTATTTTTTATTTTTATTGAATTAAGTGGGTCATCGCACTTTTAGTGAAGGCAACATGCATTGGTCAGTGTAGTTTCTCTGTGTACAACTTGCAACAATGCAGTTTGGTTGAAGGATCAATGTGATGGGGACAAAAATTATGGCCTTGAGTTATTTAACCCAAAATTCTTGGAACTTTTGGAGAGAGGATGCTCTTCGATTTGTAGGGGTTGAATGCAAAGTGTCAATGGATGTTGATTGATCTAGTTTCAAGGTAATTTAATTGAATGTGACAAATGACTTGTAATATATTTCTCCTAAAGTACAAAGCCAGAAGGAGTGGTTGAGGACTGAAGTTCTTTACCATGTTTCAATTTTGGATCAAGAATAGATTGGTCGAGGTCATCAGATTTATCTTACAATAAAAAATCATCATGATATTATTGTTGAGGTAGGAATAACCATAATCAACATATAAGCCAATTTACGTGTACATGTACAACAATAAGAATAATTTCCACTAATGACCTATTGTGGACGCATGCTTTGATATATTTATGAATGAATATAACAATTCATACTTTTCAATCTTATATGAATCATGAAATTGCAACTTGGGTGCATAAAACTAGCTTTGAGGTCTTCTACCTCGTCACTCAATAGTACGAGTCTAACCATGTGAATAAATGTGTTGGAGTTGAACATGGTAGACACCATATGATTACAAGCTAATGATGTAGTCCTTTAACAAATGCGAGAGGATCCACCGATAATGATAATGGCTCTCAAGGTAATATAATACAATCTATGTGGTGCGAATAAATGAGTTGAATTCAGACACCATATAGAATATTCTAGTTAAAGGCCATCGATGAGAACCTATCGCTGAAAGCAAGGAAACTTGTTATTGAGTTATGCAAGCTTCAAGGAGCTAAAGAGAGTTTCTATGTCTACTTCCTAGATAATGTGTTGATGTCGACCAGAAGTGAGTCATCGTAGGAGGGACTTAATGTGTCCTCCATAAACGACATGAAATGGGTATCAAGATTTGAGACAGAATGTGGTGATGCATAGCTGGTTCTGGATTGGCAGAAATGAAGTAAGGCTTAAGGATATTGTAGCATAAGTCAACTGAGGGTGGAATTTCTCTTAAACATGTTGGTGACATTGATATGGAGTTGGTAGCATTGACTCAAATACTCATCACAGAGGCTTTCAGTGAGGTGTGATCAATAGAGAGGCAAGCAAGTTCCCCAACCTGAAACAATCGCAAAGAAGAAGTGAACGAGTGTCATGTTTAAGAGAAACTCGCTACAATAAATAGGTTTTATGCCTAATTTTCTAAAATTTCCAACCATTTCTGGCCAGGACCTCTTTTTTTTAATAGAATTAAGGAGGATAACATATAATTGATCTATAAGTTCATCCTTTGGATGAATCCTTCTAAGTATTTTTAATCAACCTTGAGAAGGAGTGGTTCAGCCTTGTCACGGTCAACGAGTCCTATGTTGTTTAATGGTTTTATGAGTTTAGGAAAGGTACAAATAAATCTATTTTTCATGTTCAGATAGTATGAAAAGGATGCTACAAAGTAAACTCCAAGAGGTTATTTTTCATAAATTTGTCTCTTGGGTCTGAAAATGCATAAAAAAATACACTAGAGAACCTTTTAGCCATGTTTTACTAAAGTATTCCTTTTCGTAAAATAGTCCCTCTAGTCTAGAAAAGGGTTAAACTTATATTGGGCACTCATCCTTTCATTACTTTAACGAGTTCAAAAGAGACAAGTACTCAACAATCTTTTCAAATTTTAGGAATTTGAAAAGATCTTAAAGAATACTTCTCCTAGAGGAATGAGTGGTATAAAGTGTATCAAGTGGTTCTGGCCATGATGGAACTGTTCAAAACACGTAGAGGTCAACATGTTGGCTAATATGACCACCCATCACAACAGTTCCTCCAGGTAAGGATAAAAGACTGGGTGAAAGTGAATGATTGTCCAAGAAGATGGTGATGGTGGAATGAGAAACCAAGTCTCATCTTGTAGAAAGAGGCTAATACAAGGTTGAAATCATGAGGGATAAAGTGTGGAGGGGGGTTCCTTTTCCGTAAGTTTTAATGAGGCTGAAAAAGTGACAAAAGTATGCTCGATAACTTATTCTCATGTATTTATGAGCATGAGAAGGAACAAAGACTAAGCTCATAATAGGTTTCATTTTTTCACAAGCTTGAAACAGAGAAAAGCTATGATTGAGAGTACGAATGGTTTCATTTTTACACAAGCTTGAAATAGAGGAAAAACTATGCTTGAGATTGGTTTTATTTTTACACAAGCATGAAACATATGGAAACTATGCTTGGTGTTAGATTCCGATAATTTATAGGATAAGCTGACTATTAGTTGTTGATTTTTACATATTTTATGTTGTAAATAATCTTTCATTCTACAAGTTATTTCCATGAAAAAAATAAATAAATAAACAAAGGGGATAGAAAAACAAGAAAACATTATATATGTGAAGAGAATAAAAAGTAAAAAAAAATATGAGAAAATAGAAAAAAGGAGAAAAATACCCTAAAAAGAATAAGTGAGAAAATCTAAATGCCACTCAAAAAATGAAAAATGCATCAGTAATACCTTAGAAATTTTAAATAATGTGCTACTAGTCAAAATGCCACATTAAAGTAAGAGAAGCAAATTAGTTAGTCTATCACATTGTTTAAGCATGATTAGGATGGATGAAATAAAATTAGTTTAGGTTAGTTAATAATCAACCACACAATGCAATCGTGGTTGAATTAGATTATTTAGGATAAAATTAATTAATCACACTGTTTAAACGTGGTTGATTAACAATTGATGGAGAAAAAGAATTAAAACCTTAGAAAAATAAAAAATAGGCCTGCATGTTCAAATGAACCTTTAGAGGTTAGTTAGAAATATTTAATGTTAAAATTATTTTCTAAGTTAATCACAATTCCAAATTGCAAATAAAGTTTTGATGCGACATATTTTGTCGCTATAAAATAAAGTGGCCACATGTCTAAATGGCCATGATCCATCCTGCCTAGATCAACGATGAGGGATCTTATTCAACACCCGTGAGTCCCTCCACTGTTTAATCACCAAGGGGGTTCAAAAAGGATGTAATATTCAGTGACGCGGTGACCTCTGAACATTTCACACCCCTTGACTAAAATCACAAACCATCTCTCCCCCCCTCCGAAAACTACCATCCCTCTCCAACTCACACTAACCATTGACCTGCCTCCACTCCTGCATCACTTACATTCTGACAGGTGGACCTCCCATCCCCACCTCGCTCCTACATCATTCCCTATTCCCCCACTGCCTGTCTTCCACCTCACATCGATGGACCCGACTTCCCTTCCACTAAAACAACCTCTACTCGCTACTTTTCCCCCAATATAATGTTGTCATCTAGCACTCCTACCACCACATTAGACAAATTTTGGGTAAATAAATTATTATCCTCTCCCACGAAAAAGGACCCACTTCATTTTAAATGATTAATTAACAATAGTAAACTCGTTTTTCCTATATAACCCACCCAATCCCGTTCAATCACTTGCTTTTGTTGTTTTAAGATAACACACAATCAGAAGGTTCCATTGCACATTCAACCAAACAGAGTTTGCCCCAGCACCCAACTAGTGATCCACGCCATCACTATGACTAGTTATCATAACAAGTCACTACAACCAAGTCCCTAGCTGTCAATTGGCATCAAGATGCTAGTCTTCACCTATTTTTCCTGGGTAATTCTCAATTCCCTGTTCTTTTCTCTTCTACCATGGAAAGTAAAGGAAAAACCAAGGCTTATGATGACAATCCTATGCTTCCTGTTATCATAAACTTACATCACCAACTGCTAGTAGACCAAGACTACAAAATTGCTAAAACTAGTTCTAAATTCAACATGTATGAGCCTCACAACAGGTTAAAACATAACTCCTTGGACCAGAGTGATGAATTGAACCTCTAGGATCCTCTCCTACCCCTATTCATCTTTCCCGAGACACACCACTACCCCAAATTTGTCTCCCGATGTCAATTGAGAATCCATCTCCCAAATGCTCCAATTGCCAAATTCTGACTCTATGAAACCATTTTCAGTAGATTCCCCTATGGAATTCTACAAAAACCTAACCTTCCCATACAGAGCCACGATTTCTGAGATTGTTCTCCTTGAGGATACCCAACTACCCAACAAGAATCCCCCATACTCATCCTCTATGTTCATTGAGATGGCCAAACAAGTGATTTCAATTATTTTATGCATACTGAGCTATCAATTCAATCAGTGGGTTGATGAGGCCATTGTTAGTTTCTTATCAATTTTTGCAACTAGTGAGAAACCCTCCATTTTCAATTACAATGATTTCATTGTAGAATCAATTCATTACTAGTTCCTCAATTTCTCTACTAAGGATACTTTCAAATATGATTCAATGTTGGCTTATTTGTTTCTTTACCATCAGGAAGATAGGTTTTCATCCCCTTTACAAAAATTAAATGAGAAGAGTAATCCACAATCAGTGATCCATTGGACATCCTTAGTGAGGAAAAATTCCATTGAGTACACCTTCTCTGATTATGTTGATCAATTTTGACACACAATATCCTATTTATTAAACCATAACATAGAGCCTATGATAGCACCAGAGATATAAAGAATTTTTCATCTCAGTGAGCCGACTAAGACAGTAGATTGGTACTTGTACCAAAAATATACTGAGATCAATGCTTATGAGTGTGAATTTCCACCATATATGCTTTGAAAATTTGTTCCCTTGAGGATATTCTCATTGGAATACATAAGACACATGATTCATATGGATGATCTCCATTTTGTTGCAGCAAGAAAGAAGTCTCAATTCAAAATCAAGGCATAGGTTGGACCATTTATTTGTAACACTATAGCAACAGGTAAGGAGGCAAATTTTCTCCTTAAGTAGATGAACTTCAAGTTGACTTTCACCTGGTCATATGACCCTTTTGGCATCATTTCAAAATTGAGAGTGAAGCAGAAAACCACTCCCTACACTCACACTCCTAGACTAGAGATAAAGAAGTTCATGAATTAAAGTCGGTGGGAGGAGAATACACTACAAGAGGCAGAAGAATAGGTGATATCCATGACTGTCTCACGGACTCTAGTACCTTAAGAAAAAATGGACAAGAGGCCAAGGGAGGATGATTCCCCTTCACTGACAAAGATTGGAGTCAAAGAATTTTCGATATAAAAGAAAAAGAAGAACACTAATACTAAACCAATTTTTCTGTGAGAAGATGAGGAGCAAGCCACCATAGTCCTAACTGACCCTCATGTTTCTATAAGGGAAGAATATATCCTTACATGATCCCCAACATCCTTAGATTTTTAAGTTCCTCAAGATACAACCCAAACGATGGAGTTGGTTCAGGACCAGGATGAACCAAATATTTTTGCAAAAAATAGAAAATTTAAGAAGAAGAATGAGCTACTAAAAGCCACCACATACTCATAATTCTAGAAGAAAATAGCCTCCTCGGAGCACAATATTCTTTCAGCCTTCGATATAGAAAAGGGGAAAATTTAAATTACATTCCTTCAAGCACAAGATCCATTTCCAAAGACTCCAACTAACTACAAGAAATCTATATTCTCCTTTGATGCTGCGTAGATTCACCCCATTGGCCAAGTAGACCTGCATAGACAACATGGTGAAATGCTATACGCTATCCTAACTAATACTGCCATGGCAACATCCAAACTGCAAGCCTCAATCAGCAACACACAATCTCATCTAAAACTTGAAAATATCTCATTTCTAGCTAAGGACACCAAGGTCAAATCATTGAAGGACCTAGTAATTAAACTTGAGTATCACCCTAATGTAAAAGAAGTAGAAGAAGTTGTAAGGAGGAAAAATGCAAAAATAGCAGCATTGAGGAAGCAACTCAAACCTCCCTTCACCGAGGATCCCCAAGCTAAGGAAGTTAGGGAGATTGAGAAAGTAAAAGAGAACATGTTCAAGATAATAATTGAACAAAGTAGCTTGATTAAGGATATGGAAGTGGAGATGGAAACACTGCTCAAGGAAAAGTAGCAGTAGTCACAACTAGCCATAGTTCCTTTAATAGCAGTGCCTATTTCAGTTGCAACCACAAAAGGAGCATCTACATCGACAAAAACGTAAGCACCAACTGCAGATTCCTCAAATGAGTTGGTTAAATCTATGGAAGACATGTTCATCAAAGGGCAGGAAATTGAAAAATTAAAAAACAACTTAAAAATTTGCAAGATTGGAAATTGAAGATAGATAATTCATACATAGCAAAACTGCAAAAAGTCCAAAAGGATTGAGCAGCTAGAAAATGAGTCTGTGATGGCTCAAACACTAGCACAGGCTAAAGAATGCATATGGATTGAGATAAATGAGGCAATGACAGAAATATGGCCTTCAATTGAAATAATATTTGAATAGGAGGACTTAATATAGAGATCAAAGTAGTGAATGGAAGAAGTCAAAAACAGCTTGGGATAGAGGCTAGGGGAAGCTAACACTTTAATTAAAATTTTGAATTCAAAATCCAAGGATGAGTTAGCAGATTTCGAAATTGAAGATAGGACATAGACTATCTTGGAAGTTAGGAGAGTCCTTACGAAAAGGAACTTGCTAGTACAGTTGGAAAACAATTGCCAACATTTGGAGACCAGCATCTAGAAGTCTCATAATAAATTCAATGCATTACATTTGAAAGGAATACTAGGACTAAAGGGAATTGGAGATAAGTGAGTGCCCCTAACATATTATTAGTAGAAGTTGTACTCAATAGCCTAGGACAAATCAATGTTTTTAGCTATCAAATGCCCAATCACTGGAAAAGCTTTCATAGAGGCTTTGAATTCGATCTACTCATCAAAGATGAAATCAAGCATCTATTTCTGGTTAAACCAACTTTCCAGAAATACACTGAGGTATATGAGACTTACTGAAAATTGGTTAAAATTCCAATTCCAAATGAAGATAGATGGGATTAGCTATGTCAATTTTTTGAGTAAAAACTATTTTATCTTCAGAGCAATATTTTTTCAGGCCCAGTCATCAATAGCAAGCCTCGAAGATGGTTCCAGATCATCACAACTATTTCACTTATCTATATTTTTGTTCTATTTTTACAAATAACTTAGAATATTTTGTAAAAGATCTTGAGGTTTTCACTCAAGATATTTTTTGATAATTTCGTATAAGTACTTCCCAAATTGAAGTACAAATGTTGGTATTTGTAGCAAGGAAGGACTACAATTTGATGTAAAGATGTTAATTGAGCTAAAGTGATCATTTCTCATTAATATAGACAATGTTCTAGGATTCATGTGTCAGGCTTAATTGGTGATGTTTATTCTACCTATAATTTTGTAACATCTTTGTTTTTCATATGTGTTTCTTTGCTCTATTGTTTAAGAGAAGACTATGGGTTGAACTCATTTAAATTACACTTTGTCCTGTCTTTTAAGCAATATTTATGTTTTCCAACTGAAATTAAATATAGAATTCTTAATTTATTTATGTTTAATTGATTTTGAATCCTTTTCCTCCCTATCACCCCATCAAGCTCTGAAGATCTAACGACCTACCTACCTTGCCCTATTATTTATGATCTTATATTTATGCACTTTATCACTTTAAGACTTTGAATTCATTTCCCAATGGCCTTAACTTGTAGCCTCAACCAAACGATTCAAAAAACCAAATTCTAAACCTTACATCTAGTCTAAAATCCCGCTACAAGAAAATCTAAATTTGACAGAGAGATCCCTTTCTGAGTTTAGAAGGGATAGATTCTAAAAGTAAAAGTGGTTATGTAGTTACATTTGGGTTTCTTTCATAGCTTGAAGAAATTATGAAGTTATAACACTTGGGATGGTTTATTTCAAGGAATTCCCCCCCAACTTTGTTTCATCTAGCTACTCTTCTCATAGACCCAAAATACACCATTCATTATTAATAGAAATATGTTCACCGGGAAGGAAGGAAGAGGATCATGTGAGGATGAAATGAAACTGTCACAGAAAAATAAATGTGTTCATAGGGTTGTTTCATGTTTATGTGAGCTTGAAACATAGAAGAAGTTATGTTCGACGTGACTTGTTTAATATTTTAATGAGTTTGACACAGTAAAATATCTATACTAATATCATTATTTCATTTTTTAACTAGCTTGACACGAGAAAAGAACTCTTGTTGGACTCTGCTTTTGTCTCTGCTGATACACTTTTCATACTAATTTTTTCCCTATTTTAAGCTACATTTGAACTCTTTTCATGTCATTTTGACCTCCTTGTGCCTGGACAATACCAAATTCCCATCCAAGTTAAAATCATTACAAATGGTGTTGTTTTAGCTATTTTCATGATCAATATTAGGTATTTGAATTTGTTTTTTTTTGTTTACTAATCATTATGGGAGATGTATTTGAAGATTTCTCTCACAGGGACCCAAGACTTTTGTGTCAAAAGAGAATTTTGCACTCAGAGAAGGAATTGTACTTAAGGAAGCAATCCAAAATTGCAATCTAGGAAATTACACTTGAATATTTGCACTTAAGGATGAGCATGATGGTCAATGTGACCTCATCAAATTAAATGAAGAACATTGATGCTTCTTATGCATAGCCATCTTTTAGCTTCCAAAACAGAAATTTATCTTAACATTTAGATCTTGTATAGGAAACTGTTGGTTGCTAAGCCTTGATTAAAATGGAAATCAGATTGACATCACCATGATTTGATTTTTACTAATTGTAATATGCAAACTGGATTATAAATCCTATAGAAAACAATGTGGAAAGGGAGAGGATGATTTCCATTTCATTTTGCTAACAAACTTGAAGATTTAAACTCTGTTATTCAGTAATTAATCTCAGTATTGTGATTCAACATGGCGAGTCAGTCATTCGATTTCAGATCAATTATGAACTCATTGAGTCTCTAAGTTGAATGCGTTGAAGTTTAGTTCTTTATTGTAAGCTTCCAATATGACTCTGTGTGTGGCAAGGGCCCACCACAATCCGGATCCAGCTTCTGCAATCATATGTGTAGGTAATTTTTGTGAGTGTTTTAGTTAATTTCTACAGTTTGATTTAAATTCGTTCTTGAACAATTGATTTAAGTTTGATTTTGATTAGTTGTCACAAAGAAATTCGATAGTGTGTGTGTTAATGTTGGATTGGTTTCATTTAAAGGAATGATCTTGTCTTCCAAATTTCGATTAGACAAGCTAAGCACATAATGCTTAGGATTTCTTATTGAATGATCTCAAGGAATTGTTTATAGTTTTTTGTGGGTGTGCGTTCGACATAAATAGAGCATCGCTCCATTTCTTTGTATTCAATATTGTAAACATTCATTCATATATATGCAGAGAACTAGATTTCTGTTCTTGCCCATCTAATATTATCTTCAAATTTGAATGAACACTTCTTATGTGTGCTGAAACTAGAAGATCAAATTGAAAGCATGAATCTCTACATTGATGCATACAAATAAAAACAGAGTATGATTGAAACTAACAATGCCTTGAGGTTTCATTATAGAGTCCATAAGAGTTGTGTCATTTTAATTATAGAATAGGACTTCATGTTCCCAACATAAAGATTTAATATGAATTTTAACTTGCACAATGTAATTTGGGTGTGATTGATCGATTCTAAACATTGAGTTTTTAATTCTTTTATCATCGTCTTTCGAATTATCAAGAACAGTTATTGAGTGCAAGATTGATTACTTAGTTTAAAATTGAATTACCATTGCAAGTAGATTAGGTCTTTTAATTATTTCAAGTGTAAATTATAAAAGCCATAAATTAGGGGTTTGGATTTTGAATGTAACTTTAAATTGTTGAGTTGATGTGTGGAGTCTGTTTACTTAGGAATTTGCTTTCATAGTTTGTCAAAGTAGAATCTCTGGTAAAGAATTAGGCCTTCACTTGAGTCTACATTCCAGTCCAAGAACATAATAGGTTAAGTTTATAGAGATTTCAAGTCTTTAAGTTGAATTTTATTATTGATTCTGCTTGTGTTAGCAAGATGGATTTATTTCATTTTTGAAATAGTGTGTTTATGAGAATTTGTGTATTCCATTACTTAGTTGATCATTATAAAGGAAACATTAAAGCTCTTTCCTACAAACTGAATCAAGAAGTGTAGTGCAGCTCATGTTTACGAGCCTAGATTGACATATAAATATTGGAGGATTAATTCATCAATTAAAACTCTCAACATTTTGGTGTCATTTTCGGGGACCCTGGAGTATTAGTCTTGTAAGGTGGTCATCGAAGAGAAAGGATGGACATGTTTTCTCCAAAAGTTTCATGGGTACAACGATACAGTTTCTTT
>APFE030638527.1:19477-54895 GCA_000404065.3 Pinus taeda | reverse complement strand
GTATGTCTACTTTGTGCTCCTTAGTTTTTTTAGAGTTCCTTTCTTACACCTCACACCCCCATTGTCTTGCATAAATTATTATTTAATGAAATAAAGGTACCAAACCACTAGATGTTTGAGAGTCCACTTCAATTATTGTTGAATGGCAAATATCTTTTTCGAAAAACTAAAGCTATCATGAGATAAGGGTCAAAGAGTGAGAGTCCGCTTCAATTATTGTTGAATGGCATTTAGCTTTTATGAAAACCTAAAACTATAATGAGATGAGGGTCAAAGACTTTGAAATTGACAACCAATGTACTTAATAAATATTGTAGAAATATATGTACTTAACAAATATAAAGATGCAAAATGTGAGCCACATTAAATATCATAGGCTTTAACACTCCATTTTAATCCCATTACGGATAACTGCGTGGAAAGTTTAAGAAGTGAACTTCACATGCCTAATATTAATTAAATAAGTAAAACAATTGTAATGCAGTGTGGTTTTTTTCTCTATGACTAATTAAGTAGCTAATTAAGTAGGGTTTGTATTTCCTTTCCAACACATGCTTCTTCCACATAACTTCCTCCACATATTCATTTTCGAATAATTTTCTTCAAATTTCTACTTCCGCACATGGTTCATTTGCAGAATCACATCTATTTATCCCAATAAAAACTGTGATTGCAGCCACGTAGATTGTAATCTCTAAAAGTCATTTGCAATAGGTAACAAGGAACTACTGCTAATTAAGTGGGGTTTGCATTTCCGTCTGTGCACATGCTTCTGCCACATAGCTCCCCCCACACAACCTCCCCCGTATATCTTCCTCCACATTGCTATCTCCGCACATGCTTCCTCTGCACAACTCCGAACAAACACCTCCATACAACTTCCTCCACATTGCTACCTCTACACACGCTTCCTCCGCACAACCACCTCTACACAGATTCTTCCATAGAACTTGTTCTAAACATGCTCTAGGCTAGACTCCACCAGTGCGAGTAGTTATGCTACATCCTACATTATTTTCCCACCCTACTTGGTTGTGAATGACTGCTACAATAAGCACTGTTTCGTAGTGAAATATCCACCACTATGCCTATATCATATTTATTATTAACCTATTAAATGTTGAAGATATTTCATGCTCAATGATGAAACATTTCCAGATTATTTGTTTTGCAATTAAAGTTCCCTTATTGTAATTTTCCATATTATAAGAACCATGGCAGAAAACATATCTAAGAGCCCAATTTTTGCGTCTATAATATACAGTAAACAATGATGCATCTAGGTAAACACCCGAAAATCATGAAACTATTTGTCAATCGGGCCACATAAATCATATACAATGTATCATTGTCGCTCTCTGATTTATTGCAAAATAACTATAATGACAAGCTCCTTTTAGAATTGATACTCTTAATTTCCTCATTTTTTAATGATTTCTTCATTTATCTCAGATGTTTTCACCTTAGTTTTAATGTATAAATAGACTTTGTCGAAAGATCCACATACTTCTTGTCCATTGTGCGGAGCAAGCTTTCAAACTTTCATCATGCAAACCTCAATGCCATGAAACAACACTCTTCACAATGAAATCTTCCCGCACAAGGAAAGTTGTACTATGAAGAGACATGTATGTGTGGGAGAACAAGAATGCATAGGGAACTTTATTCGGCAAGGACGAAATTAATGTTAAAATATTTTTCTGTGCAGAGCGTTGCACGAGAGAAGTTGCATAGAGCTCTGATTTTATAGCTATGAATATTTGCGGGGGACAGGGTACGTGTGAGAGAACATAATAATAAATGCTGTTAATTTCATTGTGTAGATATTTTACTACTCTGAGGTCGAGGTTTGTGTGGGAGGATGAGTGGTGCATAGGGAAATTAATGTTAAACTATTATTGTTAATCTGTGATATTTTTGCGCACAATGGATTTGTTGTGAAATGCCATCTTTCATTAATGTCATTAATCGCTTTAGCAATGTAACTATATGATCGAAGCACGCACTATAAACATTCATTATTTAAAGGATATGGGGAAGATGATGAATGCATGATAAAACAGAGGTGCAAAAGGAATTTTATGTCATCGACACGTAACTAATTTAACTATGAACAAATTTCGATTTAGTATTAACATGTTTCATTTTGGGAAGCTTTCCTTGTGTGAAGATTTTACTGTGTGGAGGAGGGGTAATGTGCTCGAGAAAGGGGGTGCAAACAAAAGATTAATTTTAAACCATTTTTTATTTAAAACTCTTACAAATTTAGCTCTGTGAAATCAAGGATGTACACAGAACGAAATATGTGTAAGGGAATGAAGGTGCAGATGGAACTCTATAACTTTAATTCTTATTATAATGAAAGCTCTTATAATATCATTATGGTGCAGATATAGCAATAAAGGGAAATAGAAAAATACTAGATAATGGGGCATACACATTAATTAATGTAAGGTTGTTTTAGTAAATTATTTAGTAATATTTAGAATTAAAATATTATCAATAATATATAATTCATAAACATTTTGAATTTAAGTTACTGAGAGAAAAAACAACAAATAAATGTCATGCATGGAAATTAATTTTGTGTTTTCTATAATAAAGATTCAATTCAGTTTTCATGCTTCAGACAGATTTCGTACAATGTTTCGTAAATTATTTAGAAATATTGAGAATTAAAATATTAACAATAATATAAAGTAATAATAATAATGTCGAAGAATTGTGCAAAAAAAAAAACTTACTAAAGTGGAGAGATCTGATTATCACAACACAACCTTCAATATGCTAATTAGCAAAGTCTTTAGGGAAAAGTAAGTCTTTTAAATAAGAAACATTAATTTATTGCAATAAATACTGTAATAAACATTAAATAAGAAACATTACTATATCATTTTAAATAACATAAGAACTATTCATCATTAATAAGGTTCAATTTCGTAAAACTTACTTCCATTCGATCAATACGATGGATCATTGACCAAATTTCTCATTTTTTCGATTATAATGTTATGTACTGAGAAGATGGGCATATCATATCACCATTAATGACAAGTGCATCATTTTTGGTGCATTAGTATTGCATCATTTTCCCATATTTCCAACGTAGAACACTAGCATCGAGTAGGACCTCCTCGTAATCATAGGGCTTCTTTTGAGAGCGTCCTGTTGCATTTGGATTATAGCACATCGACAAAAAATATAATATCCTTTTTGTTGTAGCTACTCCTTTAACTCTTATCCAAATTAATAGCACAACATTATCTATTCTTGGTGCTATTGTTGTTCCACTTGGTTCTTTTACTAGGCTTGTTCCATTGGTTATTGTTTTATAGTTGTAGTATATTCGCAAGAATTCTCATTTTTGATAAACGATTATTACTCTAGATCTATCATTAGTATTTTTAGATCTAGATCAATACACTTACGTGTGGAAATTAAGTGAAATCGTTTTTAATACAGTTCGAAAAGGATAACATACACGTTCCACCTCTGAAATTTATAACAATTCTTGCCAGCATAACGCTTTTTTATTATATCATTTTGATTCCCAATAAGTCGTAATGACCATTTCCATGCTATTTTTTTCGAGTGTAGCCTAACGAGGCCACAATTTTTCCTATAAAATAGTGGAAATTCCAGCCAGATTTTGATCAAAAGTCGATAGAGATTTTGGGAAATATGGGTTAAAACTATTGAATTTCAGAAATTTTGACACCCTAAAGGTTTTTGATAGTGATAAATTCATTTCCATCATCAAAAAATTATTTAAATGCTCCTATGATTAGATTTTATTTATTTATTTATTTTAAGTAAGATTTTGGTGAAAAATGACTTTCGAGGCAAATTTTAGGTCTCAAGGCTTTAAGGCAATTTTTTTTAAGGCAATTTTTTTTCTTTGGTTGTCATCATGTGATTCAAGAGTAACGTCACTTGTTTTATTTCAATTCAATTGTGATTATCATAGAAATTATGGTAATTTTTTTGTATTCAGATACACATTGTGTGAGATTTCTCACTGTCACTTCCATTGGTTGTATGCGATCAATATTGCATCGAAGGTGTTGGGACAATTACAAATCTAGACTAGATAACAATGTGTCTAGATAATGATGAGAATGATTAAAATATGGTTCGAGAATAACATCAATTATTTTCTTTCAATTCAATTGTCAATATTACAAAAATTATGGTAATTCCTCATATTCAGATACAGATTGCATCAAATTGCTTACTATCACTTACCCTAGCTATACACCATCAGTATTGCATCAAATGTGTTGGGGTGATTAAAAATCTAGATAACAATGTATCTAGATAACGATCATGACAATTAAAGATATATATAGCAATTTATCTAGATAACAATCTATATAGGGACATGTCATAAATATTTGATTCTTCTTCTTTGCCTACTAATTTATCAGCTTTTTGTTTTGTATCCTTGACACTCCATTTATGATTTTTTCTTATGCTAGACTATGCAAATCAAAAACTAAACATATTGCATTAGATTGCTTACTGTTTCTTTTACAAGATTTTTTGTATAGGTGTTGACATGAACAAAAGTAATTTTTGTAAATTTTGTGATTAAAAGTCTTGTTTATGAGTATAAGCATGCATGAATTACGTGGAAGGTCTGTGATTGTGAGGAATGTGGAGGTGGAGTATAGAGGTCTACATAATGAAAGCTTAAAAGCTTCCCCTGAACAATGGATTTCCTCTACAGGTAGACACATATTCCTATTTACACAAGGATAACCATAAACAAATATTTCATTGTGCAGAGGGAACAATCTTTAATCAATTTATTAACAAAGTCTTTACTGTAGAAGAAGTTCATTCCGCTAGAGTGCGAAAACTTCACTCGGTCTACAAGAGGTGTTCATTGACATTTGTGCTTAGATGGAATGTTTCCTGCAAATATATTTCAATGTGTGAAGAGGTTTTGTTGGCGACACAGAAAGACTAACAAACATTAAATAACATAGAAACTATTAACCATTAATAAGGTTTAATTACATAAAAACTTACTTCCATTACATGTTTATAGATCATTGATCAAATTATTCATTTTGTTGATTATAATGTTATGTATCATTTTCCTTCAATTCAAATGTGATTGTTATAGCTATTATGGTAATTCTTTTGCATTGGAAAACCAATAGCGTCCTATTGCTTACTATCACTTCTGATGGTTGTGCGACGTCAATATTGCATTAAAGGCGTTGCAATAATGACTAATCTAGGCTAGATAATAGTGTATCTGGATAATGACGACGACAATTATACTATGATTAGGGAAAAACATCTGCAACATTGGATATTTACATGTGGCTGCCATGTCAATATCATTCGCATCATTGTTTGTAAGTTAAATTAGTTGTATGCCGTTAATATTGCATTGAAGGCATTGGGGCAATCAAAAATCCAGATAACAGTGTATCTAGATAACAATTAATCTAGGGACATACCGTAAATATGTCGTTTTGTTGCATTGCTTACTAACATATTTCTTTGTCATTCTGCATTCTTGACACTTTGATTATATTTTTTTCTTATGCCAGAGTGTGTAAATGAAAAAATAAATGTATTGTATCAGATTGCTTATTATGACTTCTACACCTCCGTTGTCCCAAACATACTTCATCTTTGGCACATTCTTTATTGCGAATAATGAATTTTTTTCCTAGCTCCATATTAGCTGAGAGAGAAATCTTTCATCAATTAATTAGTTTTGTGCAAATGTTCTTTCGTATAACTATTCCTACGAAATGTCTAAATGAGAAAGAGTTTAAAAATTAACCAAAGAACAACTTTTCCCAATTCATAAAGGAGTTGTGTCTTCATACATCTATTACCAAATACTTGTGCGAAGAATTTTCACTTTTCAAAGAGTGAAAACCATGGTCATTTGAGCATTAGCTATTTTCCAGATTTATCATATATTGCAAAATACATCTTCAATTTTCAATTGAGCCTAAATGACATCTCTAATCTGTAATAGCTATTTTTTCTTTATGTTTAGCACTTGATGCTTTTCGTATGGTATTTAGAGATGTAGTTCAGACACAATTGAAAGTCGAAAGTATGTTCATCTATGCTTCAACATCCTATGCAAATCCTCTATTTTGCGCAGGTTTAGAGCTCTATGCATTTTCTTTTCTAGATAGATGTTGTAAGGTTGCTATGCTACTACATAGAACAATCATGGCTCAATAGGAAAAAAAACCCAAGCGATTTGAAATGGGAAAAACTCATTCTATTTGTATCATGACATGTCCTTAGATGGATCGTTATATAGATAAATAATTATCTAGATTGTTAATCATTCCAATGTCTTTGATGCAATATTGATGATGTACAACTAGGGGAAGTGACAATAAGCAATTTCATGCAATCAGTATCCGAATACAAAGAAATTATCATAATTTCGATAATAATGAAAATTGAATTGAAAGAAAATAGTCAATGTTATTCTCAAATCACAGCTTAACCATCCTTATCATTATCTAAATTATATTGTTATCTAGCCTAAATTTTTAATCGTTGTAATGCATTCAATGCAATATTGATAGTGCACTTACAACAAAAGTGGTCGTAAGTAATCTGACGCAAACTGTATTCGAATACGAAATAATTACCATGATTTCTATAATAATCACAATTGAATTGAAAGAAAATAGTCAGTGTTATTCCTTAATCACTTGATAATAGCCAAATAATAATGATGATAATAATAATAAGGCATTGTCTACAGATCATGTAGCTTTTGCTCTTCGAAAAATGTGTTTAAGTGCTTGGATTATTGTTTCGACTTCTATTACCTTACATAAAATCAACATAATAGAACTTTGTAATTGCAACAAGTAAAGTAGTGCAACAATCACACCAGGAATAGATAAAGTCAAGTTATTAATTCAGAGAAAAATTAAAGGAATAACTACAACAAAGAAGAGCTTATATTGTGTGTTGATGTCCTATGATCCAATCGCACTAAGATGCTTCGAAGAGAAGCCCTACAATTACGTAGAGGCCCTACTTGATCATAATGTTCTATGCTAGCAATATTGAAAAATGATGCACTACCAATGGACCAGAAATGATGCATTTTTTATTAACGGTGATATCATATACCCATATTCTCAGCACCTAAAATTATAATTGACAAAATGAACAATTTGATCAATGATCCATAAACAAATAATGGAAGTAAGTTTCATGAAATTGAAACTTATTAATGATGAGTAGTTTCTATATTATTTAAAACTAAATAGTCATGTTTCTTATTTAATGTTTATTAAATTCCTTATTGCAATACATTAATGCTTCTTATTTAGTCAAAGGCTTGAATTGTTGTCTAATATAGACAAGAAAAATAGAGAAGTTCTAGATGCTAGAATGAGGCAAATCAAAGCTTGATGGTCCAAGAGAATCAGTACACTAGAAAACATTAATGATGAATAGTTTTTATGTTATTTAATGTTTATTAGGATTTTTGTATCCCTAAAAAAACCTCTCTGCATGCCAAAATATATCCACAAGAAACTTTCTACCTAAGCACAATTGTCAACGAACACCCCTTGCAAATCAAGTGCGGCTTCTGCACTCTAGTAGAATCAACTTCTTCTACACTAAATACTTTGTTAATCAATTGCTCCCCACATATTGAAATATTTTTTATGGTTGTCCTTGTGTAAATAAGCAAATTGGCAGAACTACAGAGAAAATCCATTGTGCAAAGGAAGCATTCATCATGTGGACCTATACCACTCCACACAATCACAAATATTCCACATAATTCATGCACATTTGCACTCATAAACAAGTTTTTTAATCATAAAAATTACAAAAAAGTACTTTTGTTCATGTGAACACCTATAAGAAATGTTTCTCCCCACTACTATGTTATTGAGTATGTCCAGGAGAATGGATGTGCAGAAGAAACAATAAGAAATATGGTGCAATACGTTTTTTTTTTTCATTTGAATAGTCTAGCATAAGAATAAAAGATAACTGGAGTGTGAAGAATGTAGAATGTCAAGCAAATACATTAGTAAGAAAAGAAACATAATGCCAAATTTATAACATGTCCCTGGATAAATTGTTATCTAGATAAATTGTCATCTATATTTTTAATCATCATGATGGTTATCTAGATACACTGTTATATATATTTTTCATCGCCCTAATGCTTTCAATGCAATAATGATAGGGTACATCTAGGGGAAATGGCATTAGGAAATTTAACACAATCTATATCTGAATACAGAGAAATTACCATAATTTCTATAATAATGAAAAATGAATTGAAAGAAAGCAAGTGACATTATTTCCAAGTCATAGTTTAATTGTCCTTGTCTAGTCTAGATTAGTGCGAAGGTGGTTATACAAAGTTGTGCAGAGGAAGCATGTGGGGAGATAGCAATGTGGAGGAATATGTGCATAGATGGTTGGGTGAGGGAAGATGTGTGCATGAAGTTGTGCATAGATGGTTGTGCAGGCAAAGATGTATGCAGGAAGCATGTGTGGAGATGGAAATATGGACACAACTTGATCGAGGTAGCTCTAGAGACACACACAAGACAGAGGGCTTATGGAAGCTCAAAAATCAAAGTGATTAGAATGATTTTGAATAATGACCAAAGGGTATATCTCGTTGTCCTGATCGCGGTGGTGTGAACGGTTCGCTAAACCGAATCTATATGCGAAAGGTAGGAGCAGTCAAAGTGTAGGTTGACTTTGGTGACTGAGTAGGCTTAAGGAGGCCGCAATTTGGACAAAATATGGCCACTAGATCTGGCCAACCTGGGCCAGATTCCAGGCGAATTTGTGGCCTAGTTAATTTGTCTCCTCTGGTCATTTTTCAAATTTTTAAAAATGGCTATTATTTTTTGGTCCTTAAGCCCCAGATTTCCACTTTCTCAGAATTCAAAAATTTGACAATCTATTTTTCACTATTCGATGCCACAAATATGTTGGCGCATTCAGATTTTCCATTTATTCATTTCATTTTTCAGCCACTTTTCTAAGTGGAGTGTAGACTTCAACATTCAGTGTGGAAGCCGTCATTCCATGAGATTCGACACAACGAGGTTGATGGTATGACCAGCTTCAGAAGTTTAACATCCTTTTCTTCATATGGCCCCTGGATGTGAGGTATATGCAATGTGTTCATGTACTTCTTTTGTTGTGCATTGTGCTGCACAGATCCCTGTTTGATGTTGGATGTGGGATCTTGTTTCTTACTCGTTTTCATGATTCCTACTTGATGTGATGCAGAATCATCTGTGTGATGTACTTTTTGTCGTGATTTGTCATGTTTTTTTTTAGATCCCTTTGTCGTCATGTTGATGGGATACTCATGTTGTCATCATGTATGTTTGCATTAAGATACCTTTTATGCCATGTTGGCGAGATGCTCATCATGCATGATTTTTGTGTCATACTGATAGGAGTGCTTTTGACTGAGAGTTCCTGCAACGGAACATCTCTTGGAGCCACTCTTGCATGAGTGAATTTTCCTTATATGATAGTGACATCACCTCTTATGTACATCATCACTATTGGTAGCACTTAATGCAGCAACCTACACCATCTTGACACCGAGGCCCGGAGACGTATTCCCTCCTGGACGAACTCCATTATCAACGGCTTATGTTTTCATGTGTTGATGATTGTCATGTTCCTCTTCTTTACAACATGCAGATGTATTCATTTATGTTCTTTTAAAAATGCAATTTAACAAATCACAAAAGGAAAAGGTCTTGGAAGGGTCCTTTGTCACACTCAAACCTGGATCAAGTGGTATCAAAACAGTCTTTGCGTGGATGTGAATTGCAAGCATGAAAAATGGAACATGCAGCAACAAAGGATGAAAAAGTGATGCAAGAGACCATGCTCAAAATTTCCAAAAGGGTAGAAATAATGTATGAAACTCTACAAAAAGAGACAAAGGAAAAGGAGCAATTGCAGCTTCAATTATGAACCACGGAAGAGGCCCTGGAAGAACTGAAGCACAACAACCAAAGGTTTCAAACATATAACGTTGAATTGAAGATGGTTGTACATGAAGAGAAAGAGGAGAAACATAGTCTGCTACGACAGCTGCAAGCTAAGGTGGAGGCCTTGGAAAAGCTGCAGTGTGACCCATGTGAAGTAAAAAGTAATTCTCTAAATTCATGTATGTGTCTTGACAATGATTTCGTTGTTTTTGAAAGTCATACCACGAGAATTGGCTCTAAATTGTTGAAGAAAATGGCGTATGAAGGGAAAGGCTTGGGCATTAATGGCCAAGGCATTGTCAACCCCATCAAAGTGGAGGAATTACCTCGTCAAATAGGACTTGGGTATGTCAGAAATGAAGTTGGGGAATCCGCTGAGACAGTTAGTGAACCACCAACAATAGATGATGAGAGGCCCTCGTCAGATCTTTCTAAATCGATAGATGAGGTAAAAGTTGTTGATTTCCTTTCGATTTCGTCGTCATATTGTATGATTTCTGTTGGATATCTGGAGATGCCAATTACAGGTACAAACATGAGGCTCATTACTAGGATGAGGCAGGAGGAGGAAAAATAACTTGGTGTTAATAACCAAGGCGTAACTCAACCATTGGAGGTTGTGCAGAGACCTCAATTTGTAGGTTTGAGATACACCAAAGTAGAATGCTCGAAGGTGTCATATTCTTCTGAGACATCGTCAAAATCATCGAGGAAAGAGAATGATGGGAACACATCCCCATCATCCCATGGTAGTGCCCATTGTAAGGAGAGAGCTGTTGCAAGCTCTCATCCCCATACTTACACCAAAGACAATAAGGAAAGTTATAACCAGTTTCAATATTTGAATATTCATTTCGATTATAACCATGTTGTTAGGTTGTTATATTCTTTCCATGACTAACCTACATAGTGAATCGGGGGGGCAAAGCCCCCCCTTTGTTGCAGCGATTGTGCAACGAGGGGGTCACAGGGGGGGGTGGTAACCCCCCCAGTCCGGGGGTTTTGAGTGGGGCGGGTAGCCCCCCTCTATGGGGTTTGGGGTAGTGGCCCGAGAAATTTTTTTTTGGACCCTATATTATGTTGGGCAAACCTACATATGGTTTTTGGTCCATGGTTTTGGACGTGATGGGTTTTGGTCCATGGTTTTGGACACGATGGTTTTCGGTGCATGGTATTGGATGCTTCGGCATGTATAAATATGTATTGTAACATTGAAAGGAATATAATGAAAAATCAAGCTGGTAGTCCCGATTTTGGGATCCAGGGGAAATTTCTGTGTATATGTGTTTTATGTGTTATGCTCTTGCATTGTTTATTTTTTGTGTTTTAGAATTCGTATGCAAGTAATTTTTGTACGAGGTTAAAACCTAGACATGTTGTTAGTGGTGAACATAAAACATGGAACCAAAAAACATGTACCTTTTGTGGATTACATAACCATACATTTTCTAACTGTTGGAAAAGAATAGCAGCACAAACAGAGAAGAGGCATGAAAGACCCTCTCAACGTCAGGTAAAGAAACATGTTAAACAAATCTAAAGGAAGAAGACCTATTGCAGTAATTGTGATAGAAATGGAAATCAAAGAGCCACTTGTTGGAGGCTCCATCAAGAGCAATGCCTTAAAGACAAAGTTTCGGTGCATGAACCAAGTGAAGCAGTTGTTTAAACTTGAATGTGCCACAGGAGCTGACCCATTCACCTTGATAAGTGAAAAATGGTTTCTAGATATGTTGTCTTTTCATGGTCGTGCTTTTGTAAATTATTTGTTGCATTTCAAAATGTAAATGTGATGATGTGTTTTCCATCACTTATTCAACAACAATGATGTCTGGTCTTATTTTGCATTGCATGATAAACTGTGAAAGTGATGTCGTGTTTCCATCATTTTTCAAAGAAAAAATAGTGTTTGGCCTTATTATTGTTAATCATGTGTTGCAATAATGATGTGTTTTCCATCACTTGTTGGAGCAACAATGATATGTTGGCCTTTTTTTCATAGCTGGGATATTTTTTATTTTTTGATGTAAACTTGATCACCGAATATGTGTTATAAACTCATGGAAAGTATGGGATGCTTGGGTCGTTAGTTGGTCATGTAAGTCAAGCAAGTAATTTGCAAAACAATGTACTACAGGTTGGAGAGGTTGTAGGTGTCGGCTCACCGCTTAAGGCTTTGAAGAATAAAGGTGAAGGAGATGGAAGCGAGGCCTTTCAGGATGCTTGTGATGCAGACAAGGTACAGAGAAGTTGCAGGTTATTTTTCATGCTTTCGGAGAACTAAAAGCTCCTCGGTGGGGAGGATTGATCCAGGTGGCTCTAGAGATACACACAGGACAAAGAGGGCTTATGGAAGCTCGAAAATCAAAGTGATTAGAATGATTTCAAACTAGGACCAAAGTGTATATCTCATCATCTTGATCGTGGTGGTGTGAATGGTTCGCCAAACCAAGTCCGTATGTGAAAGTTAGGAGCAGTCAAAGTTCAGGTTCACTCTGGTGACTGGGCAGACTTAAGGAGGCTGCAATTTGGACAAAATTTGGCCACCGGATTCCGGCCAACCTGGGCCAGATTTCAAGCAAATTTATGGCCTAGTTAATTTGTCTCCTTCAGTCCTTTTTCAAATTTTTAAAAATGCCTATTATTTTTTTTTAAATTAGAAAAAATATAAAAAAAAATGGTGGCAAGCCATGACCCCCACCACGACCGTTGCACCCACCAAACTATCGGTACAAAAAAACAAAATTTTATTAAGGATCGACGGCCATGACCTCGCCAGTCCAACCACACACGTAACCATATATGATTATGGGGTGGGCGCGGGCCACCTCCATTGGACCCAGCCCACACCCCCCCAAAACTCCAACCACATGTCGTTAAAGGATAGAGCTGGTGGGAGTTGAATCCACAGTCGGTGGGAGGGCTGGCCATGCCCATGCGTCAACCCCACATTAAACAATGAACCCACAGCCATCAATTAATGCATGTGCCCTCGTAATGCACCAACACTCAAAGGGTTGTGGGAGTTAAGGGGTGGGGTTTGACCACTTGACCCCTCCTTAACAAATTTCCAATTTAACCACTGCGCCAAATGAACCACATTGGAATATTTGCCCAATTTTTTTTATAAAAACCCAATTTTATTAGTGTGCCTAACAAATGGAGGAACTTGGAGCAGGCACATAAATTGAGACAACATAATTTTTTTAAATTAATTTATTGTAGGTGGAACCATGATTGAGCAAAACTTCCAGGAGGGTGAAATTTTTGCAGTATCCAAATTGGACAAACTTTATGTCGATCTTACACCTCTTAACAACACGAACCCGATGGCACAGTCAGTTTCCTGATCTGAGCATCTGATTTGTAGAGGACCCTGAGGAGGGAATATTTAAGTAATCTAAGGGGAATCTAAAGATTCCTTAAGCCCCAGATTTCCACTTTCTTAGAATTAAGAAATTTGAGAGTTGATTTTGCACTATTCGATGCCAAAAATCTAATGGTGCGTTTATATTTTCCATTTTCTCATTTCATTTTTCATCCAATTTTCTAAGTGGAGTGCAGATGTCAGCATTCAGCATGTGAGCCGCCATTCCATGAGATTCAACGCATTGAGGTTGATGGTACGGCCAACTTCGGAAGTTTGACATACTTTTCTTCATATGGACACTTGATGTGAGGTATATGCAATGCGTTCATGTACTTCTTTTTCTATGTATTGTGCTACACAGATCCCTATTTGATGTTGGATGTCAGATCTTGTTTCTTACTCGTTTTCATGATTCCTACTTGATGTGATGTAGAATCATTTGTGTGATGTACTTGTTGTCATGATTCATCATGTTTTATTTGAGATCCCTTTGTCATCATGTTGATGGGATAGTCATGTTTTCATCATGTATGTTTGCATTGAGATCTCTTTTATGCCATGTTGGCGGGATGCTCATTGTGCATAAGTTTCGTGTCATACCGATAAGAGTCCTTTTGACTGAGAGTTCCTACAACATAACATCTCTTGGAGCCACTCCCGCATGAGGGAATTTTCCTTGTATGATAGCGTAATCACCTCTTATGTACATCATCACTATTGACAGAACTTAATGTAGTGGCCTACACCATCTTGACACTAGGGCCTGGAGACCTTGTCCCTCCTGGACAAACTCCATTATCAATGGCTTATGTTTTCATGTACCGATGATTTTCATGTTCCTCTTCTTTACAACATGCAGATGTATTCATTTAAGTTCTTTTAAAAATGAAATTTAACACATCATGAAACGAAAAGGTCTTGGAAGGGTCCTTTGTCACACCCGAACCTGGATCACCACTTAATTATCGATAGAGGTAGGGACTATGTTGCATTGTAACCATTCCTCTTTCATATCATAATTTTTAAATGTTGGTTGTCTTTCATATCTCTAATGTGTTGCAAAATACATAGTTGATTTCTAATAGGGGTTGAACAACATCTCAAAATTCAAGAAACATTAGATTGTATTTATTTATGTTCAAGAGTTCCCTTTGGAGATTATGCTTTCATTTTCTAAATGAATTTGCAAAAAGAAATTTTCTAGCCATTTATGTTCTCTACTTAAAATTATTTTCTTAATCAATGACATTCTCAATGTCGTCTACCTCTATATTTCTTGTTTCCATGTATAATGACCACGTATAGCTATTTTTCATGTGAAAGGTTAGACAAGACATGTCATGTACAGATATCCATGATGAATCACAAAACCACAAGAAATTAAATAAATATGAAAACATGTGATACATTATACAAAGTGATTGATATTTAGTGTCTTTTGTTGTTTAAAAATCAGTATTATGTGGAAGAAAAGTGTGTCGAAGAACTCTGTGAGATGGTGATCAAGAGGATTGCTCAGCAATCCCCAAAGCAGGTTTCAAGCTCCCACACAATACTACAAGAATGAGTTTTCCCCCGTTCGAATCATTCTCATTTTTTGCTTCATTGAGCCCTTTTTGCTCTATTTTGGTGACAAAGTAGCCTTACAACACATATCCGGAAAAGCAATTGCATAGAGCTCTGAATCTACACAAAATATAGAATATGTATAGGATTCCAAAACATAGATGAGCACACCTTCATCTTTCAATTGTAATTGAATAAAATCTCTTAATATCATATCAAAAGAACCAAATTATGAACATAAAGCAACTATAGCTAATACATATTGGAGATATTGTTCACGCTCTTTAAAAAATCAAAGATGTATTTTGCAATATATCAGTTGACCACAGTTTTTTCTTTTTGCAAAGTGAAATTTATTAGCACAAGCATTTTCTAATAGATGTATGTAAATCCAACTCCTTTAAGTGCTAAGGAAAATCATTTGTTTGGTTAATTTTTGAACTCTTTTTCATTTATGACTTTTGTAGATATAGCTATACAATAGAACACTTGTTGAAGTTGAGAATTGTTTTTGTACTATCCACAATGAAGAATGTATCAAAGACAAAGTTTGTCTCAGAGAATTAAAGTGCAGAAGTGAAAATGAGTAATATAATGCAATAAGTTTATTTTTTTCCCTACTCAATCATAATGTCCCGTGCCAGCAATATGGGAAAATTATGCACTACCAATGCACTAGAAATCTTGTTGGATGAAAAAGTGAACACTTTGATCAACTTGTTATTAATGGTAATATCATATACCCATATTCTCAACACAAAACATTATAATCGACAAAATGAATAATTTAGTCAGTGATCCACTAACAAAATGAATAATTTGATCAATGATCCATCAACAAAATGAAAAATTTGGCCAATGATCCATTGCATTGATTGAATGGAAGTAACATTTACGAAACTGAACCTTATTAATGATGAATAGTTTCTATGTTATTTAGAACAAAATAGTGATGTTTCTTATTTAATTTTTATTATTAAAGTACTTATTGCAATAAATCAAGGTTACTTATTTCAAAGAAAATAGTAATAATTTAGATAGGGACATAGAAAAAAAAATAGTGCAATTTAGACTACATTATGGGAGAATATGGACATGAAGCTGAAGAGATATACAACATTCCATCCATAGATAGATGTGAAAACAAAAGTAGTCAATAGGAATTTGGTGCAATTTTGAGGGGTTACAATTGAAAGGTGTTAGCTTGGGATGAATATATGGTATATATACAACATTCTCATAATAGAGCAAACAAAACTTCTACTAATATGTCCCCATTTGATTTTTTTTTAGATATTTACCACCACAAACTTTTAAATACTTCATATGAACAACAAGCAAGAGAAAAGGAGGATCTTAAAGTGGGTTTCGTAATGGAAAAAATATTTTTTTTATAATATTAGACAATTCCATTTATAGATACAAAACATATTGTAGAAGTCAAAGAAAAAATACAAGATCAAGAATGGTCAACACAGAATAGACAGTTTATTTAAAATGGGAGATAAAGTATGCTTACATTTGAACAAGGAGACTCTATAGGGTTCTGGTTAGAAAATCAAGGCTCTACAATATGGTCCCTTTGAGATACTAGAAAAGGTTCGAGATAATTCATATAGAATCATTCTAGCCATATACATGTTCATTTACTAAATGGTGAATGTAGAAAATTTCAAACTCTAAGAGCCTTCCTTGCTAAATTAGTGATTCATAAACTATCATGGATATTTCATTGGACAATCAATCGCAACAAATGTGCTAATATATATTTAAAAATATTAATCCTACATTGAGGATTAGTTTCTACTTAATTTTTTGGATTGATTAAGTTAATGTTTTCATACATGAAATATACAGAAAATGAAAAAAATAGAGAAGAAAAAAAATATAATCACTTACAACCTTAATAAGGCAGTATTTTATCTGAAACCATTTCAGGAGAAAACCTAGTTGGAAGGTGATCATGTTATGCTCTATTTTTCTCTTAATATAAATGGGTGCAAGTACAAAAGAGTGAGTCACATAGATCATGGGATGTTATAGTACACAAACCCTATTTGTTTTATCTCTCTCTCTCTCTCTCTCTATCAACTTTTACCTACTCAGATCATCTATGGAACAAAATTTACTCCAATAGAATGGAACCCCTTTTCCTCTTAGTGACCCAATTATAGCAAAACTCGATATCATATTTTTCTTCATCCCTACATCAAGACCACTCACGTGGCATAACCACTCGTAATTTTCTCCGCTTTGGATGGCTTGTGCAAGTTTGGTGATTCCAAAATGGTGCTTGGCTGATGTTATTCTTTAATTATTCAAAGACCCTTTGTTGACTCGTTCCCCACTGGAAACCCTTACCACTTACTATTATGGCATGCAGTGGTGTTGCGACAATTGAAAATAAGGCTATGAATTTCCTCAGGTATTGTGTTTCCCCAATGAAACTCCTAACCTTATAAACATTAGTAGGAACCAACCACTTCATGATGGCCTCCATCTTGGTAGGATATATCTTTAGCTCTCCTCCACCTATCATGTATCCAAAATACATTATATATTATTATGCAAACTCACACTTCTTGATATTTTCCAGCAACTGGGGCTTATTTTATGTCTCAGCACTTGCATCAATTTGGAAATGTACTCCTTCCATGTAAAGTTGTATATCAGCCTATCATCCAAATAAATAATGGAAAATGAATCTATAAAAAAGTGCAATATATCATTCATTAATCTCATGCATGTAGCTAGTGCATTTCATAGGCCAAACATCATAACTAACAACTCACACAGACCTTATTTGTTTTTGAAGGTGGTGTTTTAAGTATCCTCTTCTTTAACTCGAATGTGGTGATAAATTGAATTTAATTCCATAATTTTGAATTATTTTGTTTGCTACAATTGATACATCATATCATGTATCTTGAGCAGGGTGTATTATTCTTGAGAAATATCTCATTTAATTCACTATAATGAATACACATCCACCAAGTTACACATTTCTTTGGCACAATGATGATGGGCGACACACATGGTGAGCTACTTGGTCAAATGACATCTTGTTATAGTTGCTACTGCAATACTTCTACCACCTATTTTCCCCCATAATTGACTACCTATATAGCCTAATGTTTGGTAATGAAGAGTCTCAAAACAACTAGATTTTGTACTAAACTTCCCTCTTGGGTGGTATCCCTTTAAGCTCTTCAAACACACCCCTATATGCATGTAGAAACTCTTCCATTTGTTTTTTTCCTTAGTGCACCCCTCTTGGGATGAAGTAGCTCTCAATAACTCTTCTACAAACTATTTTTCTCTTAAAAACAACGAAACATATTTCTTACTAAAACTAGTCAATTCCTTAGCCTAGTTGGAACTTACCAGCGAGATCTTTGACTTTACCTTGTGCATCTTAATGATGAAGGATCTTCCTTCCTTGATGAGGAGGTACTAATTGGATATTCACATGAATATTTCATCCCACATGTACATACATGGACTCCCAAATACAACTCCACATACATCAAGTGAAACCAAATCCAACTCTCTTTCATCAATAAAATCAACACTAGTAGAAAATTTGATTGTGCACTATTCATTTACCTTTATCTCTAACTCTTTTAAGCTTATCCAAAGGGATATGAGCTAGGATGCTCATGAGGCCTCAATCCTAGTTTCTTGACCATATTTATTGCTATGAGGTTTGCCTATGATCCTAAGTCGAATACAACATCAATTTTCTTCTTCCTTATCTCTATCTTTATATGGAAGAGTCTGGTCATTTCCTTCTCTTCCTATTGATGAAGGCTACTTATACTCAACCCCTTCTACATTGATTTACAAACAATCTTCTCATCCATATATAAGTTAATTTCCACTTGATTACTTGAATATATGGCCATGATATTTTTCAATTAGAAACCATCATAATACTGAGAGGCAAAGGTGACTTAGTATTATGTAAATTTTAACAATGTTTATGATTATTTATGCTATCATTAATAATTTACATTACAACACCATAATTCAAATAATAAACACACATGTGACACAAATATTTATGTAGAAACCTATAAAGGGAGAAAACCAAGAATCTTATTTATGTTCTTTATGCAAATGCAAGCTCCAATTTTTTGTTACATAAAATTTACTAGAACCAACGAGAAGGAGACACCCATCCCCTAATTTGAAAAAAACCACTTGTTGGAAGCAGCTACTCACACAATTTACAAACATTGCCATGTTGGAGGCAGAAAACCCCTGATCTTTATAGGCACCAACCTGAAGGAAGCACCCACTTTTTGATATGTAGGTGCCAACCTACTTTTCCTATTAGATCCCTCTTTCATTCATTTTCAAAATTATAACCTTAGACTCTTTCTACTCAATATAGGCTTCAAAATTCCATTACTTCAACTCTCGGTTAGCTAGATGTTCTAAATCAATACATAAATGCTCAAATTATCGCTTAGAACTACTCTCATCTCTACACTTCTTATACTCAACCTCTCATTGTTATTCATGATTTTTTCTCTCATACACATAAGCCCACTTTACTATGCAAATGAAAATCACACACATAGATTTTGTCTCACATAGTAGCTTCAAATTTTCTTGTTAACCTGCCTTATCACCTAGCTTTTACACCACCAACACTCTTTCTTCTTTAGTCTAAACTATTCATCAGAGAATTCAACTAGTTCAATTCATTATCTTTGTCTTTTATAGACTTATCCATTTAATATCCATGGGTCTAAGTCCATGGTTTTACCCATGGAAATCTTTTTTTTATTACATCAATAGCCTAAGTTGTTTGATTGTATCAATAAGACGAGCTCCCTTATGTCAAACCATTAAATCTTAGGTGTTGGGATCACTACTTCACTCATTGTATTATTATAAATTAAGACTATGGATCAATTCCTTATTCAATAGCACAAGCCTATTAGTTACATGTCTTAAATCCTCACATAGTCACAACTCTTAAAATTGCATGCGAAACTCTAATTACGTATCCCCTCAAATGGGAGGATTAACTCAATTCAATTGCATGAAATCATCGTATCAAAACCAAGTGCGTAATCCCAAACTTATTGAGTGCTTCTCCATCAAGTGCTTAATCCTTATCCCAATGCACCCAAGGGCACAAAAACTTCACTACGGGAGAAATACCATATCACGTGTATTCATATATATATTCAGGGGAAATCACATAATATATTGAGCATATAATAGGGGGAAAATGGTTTTTATATTGGCAGGTATAAAAAATGGAGCTCAAAATTAATGGAAAAATATAAAAGGGTATAAAAATGATAATGAAAAAATGGATAACTACAATACCTAGTGAAAGTAGGGGTTTTTTTAAATTGGGAAGGTGTATTGAGTTTGTATTAGTAGGGGGTTAGATAATGAGATTTTTAGAGGTATTTTACAATATGTAGTCAAAACAAGGGTATTGTTTAGTATGCCATCAACACACATGATATGTTAGAGGTTCATTGAGTGAAACCCCTATGCCCAAGAATCACGACCGAAAGATTCTTCTTCATATACCTACCACTTTTCCACTTGTTCGTATTTATCTACAGCCTTTATAATTTGACTGTCGATTGTTGATAGGCCCCTTGGTGCTTACTTTTTTAGCACCTAAAACAAGGGGTTATGACCATTTCCTTGTTATTCACCACTCACCACTCGTCACTAGACAACATTCACATCTATTACATTCCTTTGTCCACACAATGGTTAATAGAGAGGACCACCATTTGACGATGTTTAAATTTAATGGGAAAATATATGCCCAATGTCTCACCACTTTCCACACTACTGCTCATCTGCATTCAAAATGCTTGTTCCCCTTGTCGTTGGGCAGTGAGTGGAATCGTATGGCCCCACCTGTAAAAAAAAAAAAATAACAAAAATTATTTAACATGGAAAACCTTTAAATTACTAGTCCCTTGTGTAGATCCTAAGGTCTTGCCACATCATCTTCCATGTGTCATTTCGCATCAACCAATCATAGCTTGCCACATATCTTCTAATAAGGTTTTCTTTCCATGTGTACTTCCATGTCATCATCACTACCACTTGTCATGCCATGTCACTACCACATGTCGCTCATAAATGGTCTTCTTGGCTACCCAAAAAGGCCAAATCTACCTACCATGTGTCATGACCATGCATTCCCATGTGTCATCCAATACACAAAACTACCACATGTCATCATCTCATTGGGCCATGTCATTTTACATCCTGCCACCTGTCTCTGTCACTTGGCACCTCTAAATTTATGAAAAGGCTTGTTGTTTGTTGCGTTGACAATGTATTCTTTTGTGCACATAATTCATTCCTAGAGGTCCGATAAGAACCTTGCTACTTAGGATAAGCACCATGTTTCCAGGGGCCTTGCCACCATGTTTTCTACCACTTGTCACTTGCTACTTGCTACCCATTGTTGTTGTGTGATAAGCACCTAGACACTTTAGCCTAGTTCCTTATGATCAAAGGTCAAGACCAACAACTTACCACTCCACCACTTTTCACTCAATGCTCTTTCTCTTGAGTTTTAATTATGTCGTTTGGAACTGATCCCATGAGGAAGGGCCCGTGCTAGAACCATGTCCTACTAGAACCTTGACTAATCTTCAACTGAATATTTCTTCTCATCCATTGGAATTTAGATCAAGTTCCATATATTATTAGAAAGGTATTGGAGAGGGACATCGAACTAGGCTCTTTTCACATGGATTTTAGAAAGTCACTTGCAAACAAAATTCCTTCAAACATAGGCTACATACTAATGACCAAGGCATCAAAGACTTAACATGTTATTAATAGAAACAACTAAGACATCACTAACAAGATAAAATTACTATATGAAAACATAAATATGCATAAGAAAATTCCATTGAACCTGGCATCACTTGACATAAATGACAAGTCTTGACATCAACAACAACAAATACCAACATGCTCAACAATCTCCCCCTTTGGCATGGATGGAAAAACCACCAAACATTATTAGTAATTGATGTAAAAACCACCACTTAGAAATACCCCCTTATATGGAAACACCACCAAACATTTTTGATCATCAATGGCAACACCACCACTTGGAAACAATCCTCCTATCAAATTATCTTATCCTATCAAGTTATTGCATGCTCAGAATTCTTATTAGACTACTGTGCGTTCACTATCTTCCTGTCAGACTATTGTATGCTCACTCCCTTCTTGTTGAACTACTATATGCTTAATTTATTCCTATTAGAATATACCAATTACTCTCCATATTCAATATATCCAATGTTTTCACACTATCCCCACTTGACATCAATGGAAAAGGGCTCTTAAGGAGATTTAGAAATAACCCTAGATATAATAGGTTTTTTATGTGAATATTTGATGAAAATAATGATTGTTGCAATTGAGACTAATTTATTGTATTGTTGTACCAATTCAAATTGAAAATTTCACCAAAAATCAAGTATACATGTGTATTAATGGTTGTGTTTCTAGTGTTGTACATGTGAATTGATACATACTAATGAGTGTTCTCTTTCGATTTTCCTTTTTACAATCTAAAATTCTTGTGGACCTATCTAATGTGTACTTATATTTCAGTTAGGTTTTTCTCCACTACATCTAATCTCCCTTTATCAAGGTTGTAACCGCTTATTATTTTCATGTATCATTACTATTTATGTTTCTCTATTTGGAGAATTGTGCCTTCTATTACTAGGCTTCCTTTAGTTTTGGCTCTAGTTCTGGCCACTTCAATTCATGTTGGTCACATATGGTTGTTGTGTTGTGTATAATGTTTCCATTGATGTCAAAAAGTGTCATTCATTTCAAAGGGAATTCCTAAGGAAGTAGCAGGGTCATTCATGAATCATTATGATAACTTAATCTCTTGCATGCCCTTATCAAGAGATGTGAATTCTATTGCATTTTTGTTTAGGTTGGGGTGTAATAATGAGTCTATGGATAATATGGTTGTACAATCCTCACTTATACCTTTCTAATGGTACATCACACTTTAAAAGACTCCTCCCAAATGATAATTTATGGCCATTTGAATATCAACATTAGAAAAGGACCTAAATTATGGAGGAAAACCCATAAGAACCAAAGTTTGTAAACAAATTGCATATTTTGTGTGGGTCTATGGTTCTATGGTCAAATTTATGATATATAATGGCCTAACTTTAATGAACTTTAATAGCATTAAACCTTGAGCATGTTTACGTAGAAGGAATGAATCTAACAATAAAATGAAGAATTGACATTTTGACTCTCATGTACAATCCTTTGTGATGTGGCAACAGAGATGATGTGGTGAAGTTTACTTGGTCAAAGGGAGATAACATGGTCGTGAAGATGATATGACATTGATAGGGAATGGCACATCATCAAGATGAAATCAGTGGGATGATGTGACACCAGCTGGGGGTGCCATGTGGTAGGCAGAATTGTCATATTTTAATTGTGGAAAGGCTAAAAATGGGTGACGTTTGGCACCTCTCATGAGTTGCCACATGGCATGATGAAATCATGTTGACATCAACATGTTGATGACCACGGACCCCCAGTGACTGAGACACATGGCATGGTCATATTGGGTAAAATTCCAAGTGCTAGTGTCATGATGAAGTTCATATGGTCAGTTGTATTGTAATATGGGTTAAAACATTGGTTTAAAAGCATGATCAATGTTAGCCCACATAAGCCCGGAGACCACATGATTGTGAATATATACACATGTTTGTGGGATCTAAATGGATAGAGTGAACTCTCATGAAGAATGAGAAGAAATAAAAGCTATATGTTAGATTTCAAGCTGCTGACCTGCAATTTCTGCTTCTTTATATATCAAGATCTAGGTTTATTTATACTATGGTCAAAATTCTTCTCTCAAGGAAATATCATTCATATTCTATCTTTGTCCTGATGATGGACCCTCTTTGGGGTTTGAAACATCGACAGAATAAACACAATATTGTGGATAATCCGGATCGTGCTACTCTAAAAAGCTATATGGTTGGATAATGCTCATCAATTCTAAGTTCACAGAAGATGCAAGGTTTATCATTTTGTGGAGGTTTAAACAATTATGTTATATATATAGAAGAGGGAAACCTTAATGCTTTGTGGACACTTAAGGTCTGGCCATATATAACGAAGGGAGAGCTTAACATTTTTTGGAGGTTGAAAGTATGATAGCAAAGGAAAAGTTTGACTATTTGTTTGAAAGCCCAATAGTGAAGGCAGAGCATTATTCTTATATAGTTGAGCTAAGCATATCTCTCTCTCTCTCTCTCTCTCTCTATAATATATATATATATATATCTATATATATATATATATATATATATATATTATATATAGTATATTATTATATATATATATATATATATATATATATATATATCAAACTTGTTTCATTATTCTAGTTAGGTGGTTATCGTTTTGGTCTATGGATTAGGTCACCACATAAGTTATGTTGTTCTCGGTCAAGGAATAACTGAGATGTGGAGATTAGATGAGCATTAATTCTTAACAGATTAACACATTGACTTTAGCTTGCTTAGTATTGGACGATAAAATTAACACATTAGTTTGAGTTGGCTTCATATTGTGTTAGGTTCCTATAATACTAGTGTAGTTCCATTATTGTTAATTTTAGTGTAGCTCCCTTATTATTATTTTTGTGCCCATTCAACCCCCATATTGTTATTTTTATGCCCCATAAAATTCCACTATTGTTATTTTTATGCCCTTACATTATCTTTGTTATGTAGGCTCTGATTATATTGTGACCACTTATACTCTTATATATACCAAGTAGGTATTTTCATTTGTATTGTCCAAGAATTATTCATTTGTGTGATGTAAAAGTAGGTTTTCCCCTTGAAGAGGCTTATTTTTAAGTCGTTGATCTATTTCTTCTTATATTTTGTGATTTATTTACATAAAATTTGGAATCAGAGCTTTGGATTCTTGGGTTTCATTGCTTCAAGCAAGTCATCGTGGAATTTTCATCATAATTTTTTTTTTATATATATCAGGCTTCATATGTTGAAATTTTGATCACATGGATCTAAAATCTTGGTTAACTTCATGTAAAAAGTTTAGATCTTGGTTCGCTATATTTTATGAGATATGGTCAGAATAAGTTAGAGTTTCTGCATGCCCGGAATTTAATCTCAAACAGGTGATGTAGGGAAAATCATCATAACTTCCTCTTCGAGCATCATATTTGAATTTTGTAAAAGGAGATCAAAATTTCACGAACTGTAGTTTCACGTGTATCAATTTCAAGGTTGAAGTATGAAATAGTGACATGTGGTATCCCATACAAGTTCGTTATATTGAACGAGTCCATAATCGGGTCATCATAGGAGAATTGACATAATTTTATCTTGAAGAATCTAATCTTGGTCTAACTTGTGGCATTAGAAATAAGGCTTATATGGATATCATAAGAGAAATGTTTAGACCTTGGGAGGCCAAAATTACATATATACAACAATTTCAAAATCGAGCTCCTAAAAGCAAGAAAAAGGGGTGTATTGTTTTTTAAACTTTTGCTTGAAAAATCAATTTAAAGTGATTCAAAGGGCATAATGAAGCATAAATATCATTATTTAAATCCAAAATTCCTCTAAAAAAAAAATGGATACACACAGTAAGAAACTTAAAATCTCTACTATGACGCATGAAGAAGAGGAAGAAATGCAACATGATATATCAAAATTATGAGACCAAGTGCAACAAATTTCACTCTCACAAAGAGTAACCAAAAATGTATTGGAAGCTAAGATGGATGGTTTAGAAGAAAAAAAAAGGCAACATGGAAGGTTTGAAGGATGGTTTTAGAGTAGACATGGATGTGATTAATGTCAAGTTTATAGGGTTAACAAAGTTGCTGACAAGAAACACTTCCCAGTGGTGACAAGGTAATCCATGAAAATCATGATGAGGACAAAAGGAATACTACCTATGATTTTAGAGAATCCATCGTTAGGTTTAAGATCCACCACATTCCAAATATAGATATGAGGAATTTTGATGACAAGGATTTGGTAACATGGATGCTACAAATGGAGAAATTCTTTGATCTACATGATGTTCCATAGACACATAATGTACACATTGCATCTTTATATTTAGAACAAAAATAATTTGTATGGTATCAATGGCTTTGTTCTTGTGAATTACTTGTCACTTGCATAATTTTTGTGGAAAAATTGGTAGCATATTATGAGGATACAAAGAGAAATACCTTCTTTAATCAATTGAGAAATCTCAGCCAAAAGGGTTCATGGTGGATCACATTGAGGACTTCCAAATATTCAATATCAAGGTAAATTATATTCTAGAGAAGCATATGATTGATGTCTTCATAGGGACTTAAAGAGATAAGATCCAACATGAGGTTCGCCTTTGGGAACCCGATTCATTAGAGAAGGCATTCAAGGTGGCAAGAAAAGTTGAAAGCAAAATTATGGCAACAAGGAAGTCTACCACTCACAACTATAAATATGGAAGTGTTGTTGCTCCTAGTCTACGACCACCTATGAGGTTGACACCATAACAACTGAAGGAAAAAGGAGAAAAAAATATTTTGTTACAGTTATGATAAAAAATACACTAAGGGCCATAAGTGTGCTAAGAATAAATTATCTTACATAGATTGTGAAGAGGAGGATATACACCAGGAACCAAGCCCAGAGAAAGAAGAAATGAATCTGACCATATCTTGTAATGCATTGGTAAGGACTAACACTCCTTGAACTCTCAAGATAAAAGGATATATCAAGGAAAAAAAGGTAATAGTGTTGATCGATTCTTGTAGTACCCATAATTTTATTCATTGTAAGGTAGCCAAGAAATTGAATTTCTTTCTACATTCAACACCATAGTTTAAAGTGATGGTTGGAAATGGAAGAACTATAAATAGCTCCGAGAAGTGTCATAATATCAATCTAAACCATGGGGTGATATGTATTGAATAGTCCAATTCTTTAAATTCAAATGGGTGGTGCTAATGTTGTATTAGGATTCCAATGGTTACAATCTTTGGGGATAGTAGCTTTTAATTTTCAATAACGTTTCTTGAAATTTTCCTGGGAAGGAAAGGAAATTGAATTAAGGGGAATTGCAGGGAAATAGGGGAAGATAATCAACTCTAATGGCATGACAAAAAATTTTAATAAAGAACAATGAGGCATAATTACACAATTATGCTCACCTGATGTTCAAACATCAAAATCATCTATTTCTTCAAATCTCCAAAGAATATTGGACAATCATTCCTAGGTATTTGTGACTCCCAAATGCTTCCCACCTATTTGTGATCATGATCATGCTATTCACTTGATTCCAGGAATTGTTCCTCCAAACATCATACCTTACAGATATCCCTATGCCCAAAAGGGTGAAATTGAATATATGGTTGTAGAAATTCTAGAGGCAGGTAAATTCAACCTAACCAAAGTTATTTCTCTTCTCCAATAGTATTGGTACACAAGAAGGATGGATCCCAGTCTATGTGTCTAGATTATAGGAAGTTCAACATGCTCACTATTAAAGATAAATTTCCCATTCCTATCATTGATGAATTTTTGGATTAATTACATGGAGCAATTTACTTCACCAAGTTAGATATTCATTTAAGATATCATGAAATTAGAATGAAGATAGAAGACATTCCAAAAAAAACATTCAAAACTCTTGAAGGCCATTAGGAATTTTTGGTCATGCCTTTTATCTTACTAATTCACCTTCCACATTTTAGGGTTTGATGAATTCATTTTTTAAACCCTTCCTTAGAAAAGTTGTGTTAGTATTTTTTGATGATATACTAATCTACACCAATTCTTGGAAGGATCATGTTCAACATGTTAACAAGGTGATCAAACCATTAGAGGAGAAATAATTGTATGCAAAAACCTCCAAATGTTTCTTTGGGGTGAAAGAGGTGGAATATTTGGGTCATATTGTATCTCATGAGGGTGTTAAGATAGATCCTACCAAAATTAAATCCATCAAGGAATAGAAAATCCCCACAACCCTAAAGCATTTCGAGGATTTCTTAGGTTGATAGGGTAGTATTGGAAGTTTGTTAAGAATTATGGGAAAATAATAGTGCCTATAACAACATTATTGAAGAAATATGATTTTTTTTGGACTCTAAATGCAACTAAGTCCTTTGAACATCTTAAAGAGGCAATGTGCCAAGCTCTCGTTTTAGTTGCTCCAGACTTCACAAAAACCTTTATTATGGAATGTGATGCCTCACAAAATGGAATTAGTGTTGTTTTTATGAAAAGAGGAAGACCCGTTGCTTTTTAAAGCATTCCAACCAAGCGAAAATATTTACACAAACCTATTTATGAGAAGGAAATGATGGCAATACTACATGCCTTGAAGAAATGACACCCTTACCTAATGGGAAGACACTTCAGTAAAAACACATCATGATAGTCTTAAATACTTTTTGGAACAAATATTATCTTCGTAGGAGTAGAAAAAATGGGTCACTAAGGTGTTGGGGTATGACTTTGAAATCATCTACAAAAAAGGGAAGCAAAATGTTGCTGTAGATGCACTCTCAATAAGGGATGAGGATGTGGAAGCATTTCTCTATTCCATTTTTATTATCCAACCTAATTGGATAACCAAATCAAGCAAGGAATGGAACAATGAAGAAAAGGTGCGGACACTCATTCAAAAGTTTCTAAAAAATACCAATGCACTTGATACATTTATCTGGAAAAATGACTCATTATGGTACACAAATTTATTATATCTATGTAATAATTCCCAACTCAAACAAAAGATTCTTTTGGAATTTCACACCTCTCCTTTAGGAGGGAACTCAGGATTAAAAACATACCACAGGGTCAAGAAATAATTTTAGGCATGGCCTTAAATCTAATATTAAAAGGTTGGTGGTAGAATGTTTGGTTTGCCAACAAAATAAAGTTAAGAAAATTAAGACCCGAGGTCTATTACTACCTTTATCCATTCCAAGTCAACATTAGGAGGAGGTCTTAATCGATTTTATCACAAGTTTACCTAATTCTAAAGAAAAGAGTGTCATCATGGTGGTAGTTGATAGAGTTACCAAGTACTCACACTTGTGTGCATTATCTCATCGTTTTAAATTTAGTACAATTTCTACTGCATTTATGGAAAAAACTAAAAAGCTACATGGAAACCCAAATATTATTGTAAGTGACAGAGATCCCATTTTCACAAGAAATTTTTGTATGGAATTATTGTCTTGTCTTGGTACTCAATTAGCTCATAGCTCATCTTATCATCCTCAATCTGAAGGGAAAACTTAGTTGTGAAAAAATGTTTGAAAGGATATATTCATTTCTTTGTATCTGATAAACAAACACAATGGGTCAAGTGGTTACCTCTGGTTGAATGGTGGTATAACACTTCCTTCCATACTTGTAACATAATGACCCCATTTATGACACTTTATGGATAACATTCCACCGCCCATCACATCATCTTTAAGAGAAAATTCTAACGTTCAAGCAATGGAAGATCACATCGAGAATCAACAAAATGTTCTCCAACTCTCAAAGGATAACCTCACTCTTGCACAAAATCAAATGAAGTAACAAGTAGATCAACATCGTATTGAAATATGTTTTGAGGTAGGCGATTGGGTAAACCATACAAACAAATGTCCCTCAAGTAAGATAAGAAGGATAATAAATTATCACCCAAGTACTATGGTACTGACAAGGTGTTGCAAAAGAGTAGTACTATGACATACAAATTGGTGTTGTCTGCATATTCTCGAGTACACCTAGTTTTCCATGTTTCATGCTTAAATAAGGTTATCAATGACAAGATCCTAGTATAAATAATATTTTTGAAACTTGACGAGGAAGAAAAAATCATATTAGACCTAGAAGTCATCACACAAATAAGAACTAAAAAATACGGAATCAATCAATTTCATAGTATCTCAATACGGGGAAGAACTTGCCCGCTGAAGATTCCACATGGGAGGATGAGAATTTTATACAGAAGCATCAAAAACTACTCAAGAATTGAGGACAACACGTTTTTGAAGGAGAGGGGCATGTTAGGTCCCTATAATACTAGTGTAGTCGCCTTATTGTTATTATGTTGGCCATGTAGCCCCCATATGTTATTGTTGTGCCCCATAGAAGCCCACTATTGTTATTGTTGTGCTCCATAGAAGCCCATTATTTTTATTGTTGTGCCCTTATATTATTTTTTTATGTAGGATTTAATTATATTGTGACCCCTTACACTCTTATATATACCAAGGAGGTCTTTTCATTTTTATCAACCAAGCATTGTTCATTTATGTGATGTAAAAGGAGGTTTCTTTGTCCAATAGATGTATTTTGTATTTGTTGATTTATTTCTTATTTTATTTTGTGATCTAGTTACATAAGATATTGGAATGAGAAATAAACACATTGGTTTGAGCTACCTTTGTACAACACGAGAAAATTGACTCATTGGATTTTTGTTTGGCTACACTATGAGCAGGGGCACAGGATCAGATCCCTGTGCTATCCTATTTAGATTTATCTCCACCATAACAAAATTGATTTGTGAGGATGGATTTGTAAGCATCATCTCGTAGTGTAGTTGGTAGTCAATTTGTATTATGCATCCAGGGTCTCAGGTTCAAACCTTGTCGCTCATGAGGTTACAAGTCATCGGAGATGTACATTTTAGAGAAGGGATGTCGGGAAAAGGATATTCTATAGAACACACCCTGAATGGGCCATTTTGTTGAATGGTTAATTTTTATATGGGTTTACATCACTTTTGGGGGTTTCTAGGCTCATTTCAAAGCCAAAATTGATTCTAAAAGAAGCACGATGATCAGGATTTAGTGGTGAACATTATTGAAGGCATGAAATGTATTCATGATATATTTTTGATGTACATAAGAAATTTTATGTGTTTTTAGGCTTTATGAGCAGGCTGCATCAAGTGTTGTGTACATGGCCAAAAAAGGTTCCAAGAAGAATTTTATGTGACCATATTGATGAAAAGGGTGTGACAGGGTATGAATAGGATATGATAGGATAATGGAAACATTATGAAAGTGGAAACATGTTTATTTTGAATACCTATTTTGAAGAGCATGTGGATCCAATCTAAATATTTTGAAAAGTGGTCTATGTGAACTTGAAGAATTCACTAAGGTTGGTTCCTAAATCAGGTTTAATCCACAGTAAGTTGAATATTTCTCATTTATGAGGTTAGTGACTCAATCAGGTTGTAGCCTATCGTAAGTAGTTTCTTGCACATTTTCGACGTTGGTGCCTCAATCAAGTTGTATTGCACGTAGTTTCTTACACATCTTTTGGGTGGGTGCGTCTAGTATGTTAGTTCCTACAAATCTATGAAATGAGGTTAATAAGAACGGGAACAAGAATTGGTTTTTTCCCATAAAGGTTTCCACGTAAAATCTTGTGTTCTCTTGTGTTGATGTGATGATTTATTCTTTATGCATGGTTTTCTTTATTTCTCTAATGAAAATTGTTATGATACAATATTGCATGGTTAATTATTAATGAAACATGTTGAAATTATAAGTTTGTTGATACAATAACCCACCCCCCTCCCTCTTATTGTAATATTTGGTCTAACAAGTGGAATCAGAGCGGGTTCGATTAGGAAAAAATAATTCATGGAAGGAAGATCAAAGGAGTTATGGCCAATAAACGAAAGAGTAACAAGAATTTGTATCAAAAGAGGAAGGGATGAAATCATGTGAGCACTTATCAAATCCCAAGGAAAACACCCTTTTCATTATCATGAACACCAAAAACAATCAAAAGGAGGAATTAGGTATTGCATATTGCTTCAAGTGTTATAATGAAGGTCATTATACTTCTATGTGTCTATTCCCTATTACCAACAATGAAGAATATTTTCTCCATCTAATTGATGTTAGTTGAATAAAGGAAGAAGTCAAAGGAAAAAAATGAAGAAGTGGAGCTTCAATTAGAAAACACAAGAAATTATGAAATTGTCTTGATGGATTGGTTAGAAAATTGTGAAGAGGAACTTATGGTGTTTAGGAAGGTAATGTCACAAAAATATGTTCATGATAGGATCCTGATAGCTCTAGAAGAAACAAGGAGTCTTATAATTCTAAATAAATAGAAAAAGTGGCTATTTAAGAAATATAAAAACCAATATTGAGAAAATACAGTTATGGAGGCCCATATTGAAGAAGCAAGGAGGAGGGAAGAAGCGTGGCAAAGAAGTTGAAAGACAAAAAGGGCCATTGTGAAACTCTAAAAGTTGATAATATCTCCTCGAGAGATAATCTAGAAAAGATCAAGAATTAGATTATGAATGAAAGAAAATGGAAACACGAACTCTTGGAAATCAAGAGCTATGAGGCTAGTTCTCTAAAAGTATAATTATAAGAATTTAAAAGGAATGAGGATTTCTTGGTGAAACAAATAGAATAAAAAATGCAAGCCTTCCTTAAGATAAGAATAAAAACTTATCAAAGTAGAAGAGGAAGTTCATCACTTAAATATTGAGGTGAAATAAGTAGGAAAGAGAGGAGATTTTGAGAATTCTTTTTAATGAAAGATCTGATGACTTGAACAAACTTGAAATTTGAAGTAGAAATGACCCTCTTGAAATCCAAACATAAAGAAGAAAAAAGAATGGAAGAAGTAATGAAGATATATATGATGAAGAAAGATGAAGAATGTGAAGATGATGAATAATAATTTATTTGATTAAGTGATGAAGTTGACAAGATCAACATGAACTTGAAGAGATCACATGTATTTGATGACATTCTTAGCTGTCAGATATCACCATGCAAAAAAAAAAAAAAAAATCTTGGTTTTACAAGTAAGCCTCCTTGCAAATAAGATTCAAGCTCCATGCCTCCAAAGGTTGAATTTGAAGAAAATTTCAGAGACAAAGTTGGAATTTTTCAAAATCCAAGTCACAGAGAAGGCTAGATTAGAATTGTTGCTACTCTAGGAAGTTATGTCACTATTCTAAAAGAATACCCATCAGAATGAATACAACAATGTAATGAAGAAAAACTATCAACAAAGGATCGAATCTCCTCTAGGGCATAATATCTTCAAGGGAGCCTTTCTCATCCAAGTATCAAAGTATATTTATTGGTTATTGCTTTTCATGTACAAATTTTGGGCATAAGTCTAAGATTGAAAATCCTATGACATAAATGATTATCAAAACTCTAGAGGCAAGTTCATGGGCAGACAAGATCTATATGGTTTCAATAACAGAAAGTATATGTTAGTTTCTCCTTCATTCAAGTATTATACAAAATGCTTTAGATGCCACAATGTTAGTCACATTGCATAAAATGAAACATGAATAGGTTAATTAAGTAAACCAGGGATGTAAAGGGTTCTACCAAGCAAGAAAAAAGTCACACTAAGGCGTGGAGAAGAAAATAGTTTGAAAATCATGAGCTTGAGTACTCAAGGCATTGATATGAGTTTTTGACCCGTTATGTGCCCTAAGGAAAACCCATCATTCTTTTATTTTGAAGTTCTGCCTATTGAACAAGTTCTATGTTCAAATATTATTATGACATGTATGCTTTTGTGAAGGATTTGAAAGGTTGCATCCATGGCAAGAAAATAATTTGAATACATAAGAAATACATGAATGCTCTTAGAGATTAACCCTAATTAGAATGTCAAGGTCAATACCAAGAATGCTCTAGATATGGATGATGCAAAACTTGAATTAGAAGAAAGGAAGAGATTGGAATCAAATTATGGCTATGAGAAAATAGGATGAACCAAGGGGAGATGATCACTACTAGGTAAGAACTTATTCATGCAAGAGATCAAGGTGACCAAGAAATTTATGTTGATTATTTGACATAGTAGATGATCACGCTTGGATACTTACACCTGTCAAGGTTTTGTACAAGTTCTTTGGAGGTGATATATCATGCTTGAAGTTTTCCAGCTTATTTATAAGGATAGTATGATATCACGCATGTACAGGTAGAAAACTTATGCAAGTTCACCATCAAAGATAATTTCATCAAGTACATAATCAAAATAGAAGATGGGAAGTCCAAGGAACATGAGTAGTTTATATTGGGCCTTACATTGCAGATAAATGGAAATATATAATAGGAAAGAATGCATCAAAAATTTCAATTGAGGATTATTAATAAGGCACACACCGACAATTACCTTCATTCAAATTTGCACCACCACTCGGCTCAAAATATGGGTATTCTTCAAACCCTGTTTAGTAGAGCCTATAGAATATCACATGAGATTCACATCGAAAAAGAGATTGCGTACTTAAGAAAAGTATTTACAAACCTAGGATATAATAATAAAGACATTATCAAAGTCATCCATAAAGCTAGATCTGGAAACATAAAGGACAAATATGAAAATCCCCTAACTTCTAATGCATACGTTCTATATATACACTGAGTCACTCACAAGCTAGCCAATGTTCTAAGAAAGAAAGATATCATAAATTCATTCCAGCCCATGATGACTATCAAACAAAGGATGAAATCTATTAGGAATAACAGGGATCACCTCCAGCAAAAAGGTCTTTATACGATCAATTTCTCTTGTGGAGAATACTATATTGGGGAAACAGGTAGGTCTTTTAAGACTAGGCTTAAAGAGCATGGTGTTCATATCCGAAATGAAAGAACTCAATCTTCAGCTTTAGTAGAGCATGCAAGTAAGACCAACCACCACATCTACCTAGAACACACTAAGGTCATTGCAAATGAAAACCATCAATTTAAGTGTAAATTTTGGGAGGCCTTTGAAATCATCAAACACCCTCACAACCTCAATAGGGATGGAGGCTTAGAAATTAGCATAAATTGGGTTTCCCTTCTCTCTCACGATGACAAGGAATAAAACGATTTTTCCCCTTTCTTATCATCCTTACCACTCTTTATCAACCCCTCTCCTTCCCCCTGCCCCTCCCCCCAAACTCTCCCATGAATGTTTTATCACATTTTTTCTCTTCTCCTCTGTTTCGCTATCAACCTCTCATACTTCACCCGAGTTAAATATCCCCCCCTTTTCCTAAGACTCCATTCATTTGCCCCTACATTCTTTAACTTTAACCTTTTTTACCCCAGTAATATTAATAATAATATTTGCTAATATCATATACTTAATTAATATCACTTTTATCCTCTAATAACATGATCTCTTAAATTAAGTACAAATAAAAATTTATATTAAAATACATTATCATAAAGCTATTTGATAGGTCCCTATATTACTAGTGTAAACCCTTATTGTTATTAGTACAACCCCCTTACTATATTGTTGTGCCCATGTAGTCCCCATATTGTTATTATTGTAACCCATAGAAGCCCATTATTGTTATTATTGTGCCCTTACATTATTATTGTTATGTCAACTCTGATTATATTATGACCCC
>APFE030638526.1:0-23655 GCA_000404065.3 Pinus taeda | reverse complement strand
AACTTTGTCACTTGGAAGCAAGACTTCTAAAGGTGCTCTCGCACAATCTTCTTTGTTCGTTTGGGGCAAGTTATAATCCTCCTCGCTGGGCCATACTTCAAAGTCTCTTAGTAAGGGTTTTGATCCTATTTCATGCCACAGTCAATCTTGTGATTGAAGACTTTGCCCTTGGAGAGATCCCTTCTAGTGGGGCTATGGTTTCATGATTTTTCCTTGATTAGCCTAGGGGTTAATTTAGCTATCAAGTTCTAAACTCTTGCCCTAATCCACAAACACCGGATAACCAACTTACGAGGATTTTCTTCTTGATCTCACTTTGCCACATGATTCCTCTTAACTTCATAACCCTAGAAGGATATTAGCACTAATCTCCATATCCCTCCATCACCATTTTTTCCCTTTTTTCAAAAAACCTCCAAAAAAGATGTTTTGCTAAGGTTACCTTTGACATTGCCATGCGCTCTTTTTGCTAAGCCTCAGTTATTCTAATAGGGAAACCCCCCTTGAGTTGAAGGAGAGCCAACATAAAGTAAGAGGACAGGTTGTTGAGGTGACAACATTCCTAAAAGGTTCTCTTCGGGCTGTGCATTGTAGATTGGGGTTTTTATCATGCATGTACAATTTGGGTGGTAAAAGGGCCCATAACCCCTCTTGGGAAAAGTGCCCTACTACTTGAGATGGGTATTTCACATGAAGTGATCATTTTCATTATTTAATTCTTTATTCACATGATTAGCCTATGGGCACCTTTGCATATTGAACTCTCTTTTATTATTTGTTGTTATGGTTGTGATCTTCTCGCATACTTGTGGTTCAGCTCTAAAACAGTTTTCATGGGTTTTATGCTGGATTGTCATAGTGCTGTTTCCTCTATTGTTTATTACAGATATGGGGTTTGATCGTCCTCACTTTATTGAATCTCAAATATGGTTCAATGTTTGTATGTTTGTTTGGCTTATCCATTGATTATACTTGTAGCTATGCATGAGCCACATGTTTTATGCTGGATTGTCCTAGTGCTGTTTCCTCCATTGTTTATTACAGGATATGGGGTTTGATCGTCCTCACTCTATTGAATCTCAAAGATGGTTCAATGTTTGTATGTTTTTTTGGCTTATCCATTGATCGTACTTTGTAGCTATGCATGAGCCACATGTTTATTTTCTTTATCTCTTTAATTTCTAAATTTTTGAATATTTCATCTTCCCTTGGCATACCCTGAAATTTGGGAGTATCCTCCCTCCACCGCTGTACATCATGATTCATCACCTTATCCTCCTTTCCCTAGATCTTTCCATAGCATAGTTATAAACATATCAGAAAAACTGTCTCAAGGCTGCCTTCAAGGAGGATTTGTCCCAGATTTTCAACCTCAATCCTATTAATGGCATGAGAGGATTTCTGTTGAGTACAATGAAGCACAGGGAACGCCATATCATAGATAGGTTTTAAACTACTCAGATTTAATAACCAACATTCCCTGTTACAAATCTTGTATAGGCAACTTGGCTTTGAGTCATTCTGACCTTGTGGTCTCACTAATGCCTGCATATTACTATTGTTTTCCTTCTCAGTATTTTTTCCTCTTGGTACCTGCACTTTTTGTATTAAAAATTTCCTGGTTTGCATATGAATTTTAGCCAAAAGCATACTACTGAAGCCAATTCTTTTTCCTCATGAAAGGGAAAACAGAGAAATCAAAGTGGAGAAATAAATTTAGTTGTGAACTACAGACACGATAATAGAATTTGTACCTTAAATATGCCATCACATGGTTGTTTCCTTTTTGAGTGTACAGATATGTGTTGGAGCACTAATTGAATAATGTTTGTTAATTTCCCTTGGTTTCATTTGTGACAGTTACATAGGGATCAAGAATCTGGTTCTTGGTGGAAAGTTTTGGGGAAAGTGGAAAGAAGGCTCAAACTCTGTAGAAGATGGATACAAAGTTTGCAAGATTTGAAATGTCATTTAGATGGAAAAGGTCACAATGAGCCACATTCTAATATTTTCTCTTGTTTCCATTTTGTATTCTACCAGAAAATTACTATTGCATGCCGTGCTCTTATGGTAATTGAGTTGAACGCCCTTGTTTCGAAAAGCCACATACATTAGGACTACAAATTTTACGACGTTATATATTTATGCATTTCCTTCTTGTCTGTGGCAGTTACATAAGAATGAGCTCCTGGCACAAATTGCCAGGGGAATTGAAAGTGTGCATGACATCTGTAATAGGAGGATGGTTGCTCGTAAAAGATGAGATGCCATATAAATGCAGAAGTCAACATGACGGCAATAGTAGCAGTATTGCTATATAACCCTTTTGCAAGTATTTCTACCGCATTACAGAACTTTTTCTTTGGTTACTATAGAACAAATTTCTTAGGAAAGTTGCTCAATCCTAGGGTGAGCCACTCAGACAAGTGCTTTTGTGAATTCCAACCAAGGTTGTGACGTTTAGATAAGCATGTTTATTTTGATGATCCTGGATTAAAGCAAAGCCGCAATGAACGAATGAAGTAGCAAGTGGATTCAAGCTTAATGCAGTATTATCTTTAAAACCTAGTGAATCAGGTATCATTTCAGTGTTTTTACTTTGTGCTTAAATCCAGAGGTAATTGTGCAGTTTTAGTGCTTGCGGAGTTGTTCATTTCCATATCTTGCATATGTAGAAGGATTGTCCAAGGAAAAACAAATGTTAGTTCCTTGTTAAATTTTCTTTAATCTCTGAATATTGTGCATGAAGATATAAGATCTCTTTTTCAATAATATATAGCTCTGTGTGTGTGTTTGAAGTTTGAACAGCTTCATACCACTGTCTTAATACTAAAAAGTAACAAAGGATTCTAGGCAAGGGAAGTGATTGGTAGGTGGCCTGATATCTGTTACCACTTCTGCAAATTTTGTGTTCATATTGGCAGGCAAGAGCTGTCCACAAGATGCAAAATCAATTTTCCTCGTGTGAAGTACCACCAAATTTCCATTCAGCTAGCAGGTGGTGGACAATAATTTGCCCAATCTTAGAGATGAATATATTAGAAGCATTTTATGAATTGCACTTCCAGTTGACAATTTATTTTTAACTTAAGACTTATCAGGTGTGGCAATGAAAATGCAGTAACGTTGTTGTGGAGCTCCAATGCATCCATTTAAATGAAACTACAAAGTTACTGGCTTGGGAACACTATAACTGAAGTTAGAAGGGACAAAACATGACAAATTTTCAAGAAAATAAGAACATATACATGCACATATGGGACTTCACCATTTTCACATAAATACTTGCATTTATATGGAAGGATCAATGGTTGATTAAATTGTTGAAAATGGCCATGACATTTTTTCATGATTTTATTAGGACCAAAAACCCTAATTTCTTTTTATCAAGAAATTTCCCTTCAGCAACCCACATGAATAACTTATATTCAATTTGTTGTCCATCTATTCAATTGCAAACTTTGTTACAAGCTCATTTTTGTTGGATAGAAAATAAGTTTGGGCTTGGCAATTTTGATGGGAAACTTTGTATTTTGACTAGCAACTTTAATTTTGGGTAAAAGGAAGGTTCCTTATAACCATCCACATTGTAATCATGTTTAATATAAAACCCTATGTAAATATTTAAAAATAGTCCATTAGAACCCTTTTGACTTATTAAGATTGCTTATATGTGTTTTTATATTACGTACGTAAGTATGCATATGTGTGTTTCAAAATCAAGGGTTATGGATACCTAACATCTTGGTTAATTCATTGGATGAAAAGCATGGTCAACAACATTCAAATAAAATGGTCTAAATGTAAAATATTGAGTTTTTATTTTGAAATATAACACAATATTAATCAATGCATCAATAAAAAAATATAGAAAGTAGGCAAGAAGAAGCACACCCTTGGCTTTTGACCTTAAATGTGCCATTGTTGTAGAGAACATGTAATACACTCCATTTTGTTGTAATAATGTTATGCACAAATATATCTAAAACATCTTGATAGATGCAAAGTGCCAAGGCCCATTGAGGGTTGCACCCACAAATAAATAAATATATTTTTGTTCGTCTTGGAGAGAGTAGGTAATGAGAAGGATGGGTCAAAATGGCTTGGAACTATGAATGAGGGGCATTGATATTACAAATAGAGCAAACCCTTGTTGACCAATGTTTGTTGATCACTTGTGCATAACTTATCATACTCCATATTGTTCGTAACTCTTCTTTTGTGATAGTTAGCCACATCCACATTTGCAGGTTGTCAACCACTTTTATATCCTTCCCTCCCAAATTACTTGCAACCCACAAAATCCGCCATACTTGGCCATTTTTGCATATGTGGGTTGCAGACCCTCTTTTTCTTCAAGTCATCTTGCATCTGACATTTTGGAAATTGGCACTCACATTTTTGTAGCCTAACAATTGCACCAGTTTTCTATACTTAGATATTTTTCTTCAACATGCAGGTTGTGGGAGGTATTTGCTTCACCTTTCCTCTTGCATACTTATACATAGCCATTTCGCTTGCATGCGAGGTGACCTCCTCTCATATTACCTTGTCTTCCCGAATGAACTCTTCTCACATCAATTCTTCCTACATATTCTACATCTAGTCATTTCTATGCTTTCTTTCACATGCAGGTGGGGGAGATTACCTTTGACAACATCCCATATTTGCGTCACGCATCTCGCATTATTTATTCATTATTTTATGCCTTTTTCAAGACACATTAAATCACTAAGGCAAACACATACTTTACAGAATTGAAAATCTCTTTGGTAAAATGAGGAACTTCCTCATTAGGATATACCTATGTTTTTGAATTAATGTACTACTTGTTATTTATTAACCACCTTATTGAACGTATTCATACAACGAAGGGTAATAACACACTTAATACTAGTAAAGATTTCAAATTAGCCACTTATTAATTCATTCATCACTTTGATATTGATAATAAGTAGCAAACAAGAATGCCAAATAAAATACAATAAACCTTTTGAGGAATATACTCCCAACACTCTCAAGTGACAGGACCATGATTTTTAGTGGTTTGTGGCCTACAAATGGTATTCTAGGCCTAACCCAGAGGAGAAAAAATAATTACAAAGCTTCGAAGCTAGGCATTATGCATGTTGGGTGCATGCTTGAAATCTTCGATTTTTTAGAAGTAATTTCTTGGTGTGCTAATGACTTTGAAAATAGGAAATGACACATACAACTCTCTAACATTGTTAAGACCTCCATACTTTTAACCCCTAGTGTATTCAAAAAGATGCTACAACTTCTAGAAGCCAACTGAGTTTTTAGAGTAACAAAGGTCGACACCTTCTTTTCAAACCACAATGGAGGGAAGGGCTTTTGAAGAAACCAACCAAAGAATCGATTATTTTAATTCAATTGAGATATGTGCACTAGATAGCCCCTATAAGGACTTTGCCTATTATTTACACAAATTCTTCAGCAAAAATCCATTGGCTTTGTTCCTAAGTACTTTCTTTACATTCTACACTATTTCATGCATGAAGGAATTGTTTTTTATTGGGCTCACATAATTTATGTCGGAATTTCATATCAAATGGAAAATTTTGTTCAGTGAAAAAGATTTTGTCTTCGTACCTGGTGTATGCTATTGTTTATTACAATGTTTTTTAAGGCCTCCCAAGGTTACACCATGCCAACTTTGATGTTGGCCTTGTACAATTCTAGCACCCCTCTCTAGAGGCATAAGGCTCAATTCCACATTTATCCCATGCAAAATTTCCTTCTTTCAAAATGTAGAAGAATATTGATTGATGCTCCCCTAAATCCCTAGACCTCTTAAAAAGAAGATGCATTTTTTAGACACAATAAGAGTTTTCATATATTCGACCTTTTTGGATTTGAAGGGAGGCCTCTAATGCTTCGAATCTATATTTGTGATAAGCTATTCTTGATAGAAGTGTGTCAACAATACTACTATTGGGCACATTTCTTCTTCTTCAAAAAAAAAAATATCAGTTCATACATATTCCCGATAGACTTAGCAATGTTACTATGGAGAGCATTTCTTATGTTGATGAATATGCCACATTCATGGATACTTTTAAGTTAACTAAGTGAGAAGCAATCAAGCATTTCAACTATGAGACTAATTATTACACCCATATAAATTATGTTGGATATAGTGTTGTTTTTTCAAGTATGGAAAGTGAAAGGTGGGGATGTAATCAATTCTTGCATGATACTCGTCAAGCTTTTCATGAAGATCTTAAAGCTTTACAAAGCATTAACAGACCCCACAAACAACATGGACACCTTATTATAAATATTGGTTCCACACCGCAACAGTTACAAAAGAGCATCTCTACATCGAGGAGCCAATCTCAAAGGAAAGAGTTGAAGAAGAATGCTAGCGACTCTACGAGAGAAGATCATGATGGAATCACCCAAAATTTAATTTCGAAAAGATTGTTAGAATTCACGATTATACTAAGAAGGGGGATGAATTAGTATAAAGATAATTTTTATTTATTTAATGCCATTCAAACATAATTTTTTTCCTGGAGCACCTAAAGGTCCTTAGGGTCGAGCACCTAAAGTTAGGGTTGACTTATTGGTTGGGGGTAAAGTCGACATGCTGGCGCATCTTAAACAGTAGCACCTAAGGTCTTAAGTTTGAGCACCTAAGGTTCAATTTACTTATTGGGTGCCCCTCTCAAATAAGTAACTGCGTTGGTCGAGGGACGGTTGAGTGGTCCGAGGTTATCGAGGGTGAAGCCACCAAGGAAAGCTACGGATACAACCTAGAATAACTAACCACCTTCAGAGATACTTTACCGCCCTTCTTATCTCATAACTTCTTTGTTTGGAATGACCAACCTTCGCTACGCTTCGCTTCGATGACAGGAGATAAGAGAAGAGGGGGGGAGTTACGGCTGGATAAATAGATTCATAGTATTTAGAAAGATCTAGGAAAAAAAAACAGTTTCCTTCATTTATGAAATGATTGAAAATTACATTTTATATATACACATTTGGGTGCATTCCAAGAAAAAAGACAAATTTGAGAACCTATGTTGTAAGATAGCATATTTTTGCCTGATACATTTTCTAGCTTAGCCATGAGATATTAAAAAAAATAAACATTGTTCATATTACATCAAAAATTGGTGAAACAACTATTTTCACCCTTCTTTGAAATAAAATGTCATGTGGGCTATAGGTATTGGTATATCGTTCCATGTGAAGTGTTCAATAAAAAGACTAGGTCCATTCAACTTGATCAGTTTGTTTTATGTACGGCCTTTGATAAAACTCATAGGAGGAATCTTCATGCTACCCCTGTATGTGCCAGAGTGTAAACATTTCATCTATTGTAGCAAATGGAAATTATTCTTTTAACTGTAAATTTAATCATGTAGTTTATTTGCTACGACAAACAACAAATAAAATCACAACTACAATGTTCACCATAAAAATATTGCGAAAAAATAGCAAATTGGAAACTGAGAGATTTTAACGCACAGATAAAATTTTGGCGTTGTTATTTTTGGACAATCGTCCCCAAAAAAACCCAATGCGGGAGAATCAGTGCAATAGATGATGGTTTTATTATTAATATGCAGCAGAAATTCGGAGTACAATAAAAATGATGCCAAAATGGCATTTCTATCTGAAATAAATACTGGCCAAAATATCTTAGGGAATTTTACCCTCCTCTCCAAGCAATCTTGACTTAGTTTAGGCTTAGAAAGTAGCCCCCGGAATGATCTGCGTTAACGTTTGTGCAGTCCCTTGTACGCTCAACCCATAACTCTCTCTGAAGCAGACGTCTTGCATGTCTTTGTTGTTGGAAGTCTTTGTCGAAGCCTTCTGGAAATTTTTCCGACCTCCAGCACCTGAAACAACCCACTCCACAGCTAAATTGAACCGCCTTTCCTAAGGCACTGTGCAACCCTTGCATAACATCCTGGAGAATAATTACGCCCTCCTCTTTTGACTCCTCCGGAACTGGAAACTCCTCTAGAAAATCATTATGTTACCCCTCTACCACCTGCTACTCGATCTCACTATTGAACCATCTGCTACTGGGAAATCAAACTGCTTAGATCATTGAGTATTTGCAACTGGTGTCACCTCCATCTAGCCATCGATTTCTTCTTATAATCTTTTGTTGGAGCGCCAACAGCCAAAATTAAAACATAATCGATGGCCCAAATTAATTCTCTGTCGATCTGTGTGAGTTTCTAAACGATTCTCACCTTATCTCAATTAATACTAATTAATTAACCATATTTCTTGAGTTTAGACTTAAGAAATATTTAAAAATCGGCTAATAATCTAATTGAGACACTTCTAGGTGGAATTTCCATAAACAATTTCTGGGTTTTGGAGATCTCATGTATTCTAGCCTCTCCACCAAATTTTGTGGCTAGAACACATCCGATGCTACAGAAAATAACACTCTCTCTTAGCAAGGACTGTGTTCTCTCTTTAATGTTGCACATCTTGCCACGACACCCTGTCTCTGTATCACCCCTGTCACGTTGTTGATGTCTAGTTGTTGTTTCTCACCAACTATTGTGCAACTTTGATGTTACATCTGTGTTTTTGTTGACATTGCCATATTGCTGCATCTGCACTGCAACTCCCTCTCATTTGTTATTGTTGTAACTGCAACTATTGCCACTAAAAAATATCCAAAATCATTTTTCGTGAGTATATCTGCAACATGCTCTTCTGTGGGAACATAATGTAACTAGACTACTCTACGTTGTACACAATCTCTGATGAAATGACATTGAATATCTATGTGTTTTGATTTGTCATGAAACACTGGACTCTCAGAGAGCTTTATGCAACTCTGATTATCACAGTAGACATTGGTCGCCTCCAACCTCTGCTTGAACAAGCTTACTAGCAGCGTCCAAAGCCTTATAGCTTCGCACATAGTTGTGCTTGTTGCCATACACTTTGCTTCCACAGAGCTTATTGTTATTGATTTCTGCTTCCTGCTACACCAAGAAACCATCGCTCATCCAACATTGAAGCAGCACCCAAAGGTACTTTTCCTGTCCACTGAATTGCTTGCCAATCTGCATCTGTGAATCCACATAGTCTAACATCATCCCCTCGAGCATATCTCAACCCGTGCTTGACTGTGCCACACACATACCTCAAAATATGCCTCATTGTTGTCTAATGTGCCCTCTTTGGTTCCCATAAACTGATTGGGTATTGGTTGTGAAGCAAATATCTGGCCTAATGTTGACCAAATACATGAGAGATCTTATAAGTGGTCTATACAAGGTGGGGTCGACATCCTTGTCATCTAATGCATCTATCTTCTTCCACTTGGTGATCATCGGCATAAACTTGGGACTACAATCTGCATTCTGAACCTCTTTAGAATATCTGTAGTCTATCTTCCTTTCCCAAGGAAGATCTCCCTGTCCTTCTGCCACACTTCCAATCCTAGGAAATAGTGCATCAATCCCAAATCCTTCATATCAAACTTTGCTACCAGGTTCTTCTTGGAATCTTTTTGAGCCTTGATGATCCTGTCAAGAAGAGATCATCCGCATACAATACTAGGATGAGTGGCTCACCCTCTACCATCAAATGGTAAAGGCTAGGATCTACATCACTCTTGACGAATTGCATTTGTTGCAAGTAGTTTTCAATATGACCATACCATGCCCTGGGAGCCCGTGTGAGCATGTATAAAACTTTTTTCAACCTGCACACATGAGTGTGTCTCTCATGAGTCTCGAAGCCCTCTGGTTGTTCAATGTACACCTCTTTCTCTATCACCCTGTTCAAGAATGTTGCCTTGACGTGCATCTGGTGAATATGCCATCCCATCTTAGCTGTTAGGGATATAACTGACCGAATAGAGGCGTATCTGGCAACTGGGGCGAAGGTCTCCTCATAATCTATCCCTTATTTTTGTGCATACCCCTTTGTCATGAACCTATCCTTGTACTGGTCTATGTTGCCATCAGCAACATACTTGATCTTGTAGATCCATCGAGAACCTACAACTGACATGTCCTCAAATCTCAGCACCACCTCCCAAATATCATTCGTCGTGATAGAGTTGTATTCTTCTACCATGGCATCTACCCACACCTGATGTTGTGTGGCTTCCTGAAAGTTGTATGGTTATGCAACTTGAGCTACTAATGCTTGATATCTATCAGGTTGCATGTGTTGTCTTTTATTCATTCTCAGAGCTCCAATAAACTCCTCTGCATCTCTTAATGTTTAACGAACCTCTCTGCTAGCTCGACCACTAGTAGTGGGAGGTTCTACCAACTCCTAATCTTACTCCTACTGCTCCCTCTCTTGATATCTCACTAGATTCCCTGCTCTTGACGAAATACTAGTACTGGTTACTATACTAGATCCCTATGACTATCCCACTAGTGGCCCCACTGGTGATCCCACTGGCTACCCCTATTGCTGGACCAATGGAGCTTCAGCGCGCTGATCCTGATCACTTGCAGGCATCTCAAGAGATCCCTTGAAAGCTCGATCTTCCATGAACTTTACGTCTCACCTTACTGCAGTCTTCCTATTGCCAAGAATGTAGATCTTGTATGCCTTGAATGTCTCACTATACCAAACAAGAAACCCCTCCTCTGTAGTCTGATCCAATTTGGTGTGCTTCTCATCTGGCATGTGGCAATAAACAACATTGCCAAAGATCCTAAAGTGACTAGCTTCTAGCTTCTTCCTTATGAAAATCCCTTCTGGCATTTTCTTACCCAATGCTCTATGAGGAGTCTGGTTCTGAATGTATATCGTCGTGTTACATGCCTTTGCCCATAGAAACCTAGGCAAATTTTGGTCATATAACATTGCTTTTGCAACCCCAACTATGGTTTTTTTCCCCTCCGCTACCCGATTTTCTTGTGGATTATATGGAGTTGTCCATTCTCTTATGATGCCTTCCTTCACACAAAAATATTTGAAGTCTTTATCAATATACTCTCCAACATTATTTGAGTGAAGCACCTTGATCTTCTTCCCTGTCGCATTCTCCATGAGGGCCTTAAACTCCTTGAAATGATCAAAGACCTCAAAAATGGTCTTCAAGAAGTAGATCCAAGTTTTCCTAGAATGGTCGTCAATAAAGGTGATAGAGTATTCGGCACCACTGAGAGCTCTAGTGGACATCGGGCCACAAATATCTGAATGTATAAGTCCTAACACGCCATCTGCTCTGTTGTCACTTCTTGGGAATGCTACCTTAGCATACTTCCCAAGTACACATCCTCTGCACACATCATTGTGTTTTGTGCTAAGTTTTGGAACCCCTGTCACCGTTTCCTTGAGCATCTTGAGTGCTCCATGGTGTAGATGTCCCATTCTACTATGCCATAACTCATTCATCTCCCTCCCACTACTATTGTCACTGCCTATTAGTGCCATTAGAGAGTCAAGTTGCAACCCTACAATTTGTTGCTTCGAACTCCAATTTGTCTTACCTTCTTCTAGGTTGAGTGTTTTACAAACACTTTCTTCCCTACAAAGTGGATATCATACCGCTTATCCTATAACTGGGATACTGAAATCATGTTCATACCCAATCTTGGCACATGCAATACATCTGTAGTGTTGATGCTTGCTCTTGACAACCTCTGAAAATTGATGGTATCCCTCCCTACTGGAGTACACTTCGTTTTGTTTCCCATAGTAATCTGGAAGTCCATTTGTTCCTCCTTGTAGCTAGAGAAATATTTTCTAACCCCTGTCATATGAGTTGATGCTCCACTGTCTATATACTAGACACCCTGTGAAGTTGATCCTGACAAGTAAGCTAATTTGTCCTCCAACTTGGAAGACAAGTCTGAAGCCTTCTGAATGTCAATTTTTCCCATGGTCATAGGAAGGACAATTTGTGTGTTATTCCTCTTCCACCCGACGTTGATTTTGCAACTGCAAAAACCCTTTGCGTCCAACTAGAAATTTGCTTAGCGGAAATATGAGTTGTAGCTTCTCCCTATGACTGTTGGAATCACAATCCTGGGCAATTCGACTTTTCTGCAACTGAAGCAGAAAAATGCTTGAGACGCAGAATATATAAATATAAATATTTTATTAAAAATGATGAATAGATAGATGATGAGATTACAATTGCGGGAGCCTGGCTTATATACCTCCAGGAACACCCTTTAGGGAAAGGGCATGATCTTATGATCGTGCCCTTTCATCTAATTTAACTAATATTTAATAATAACCTAATCTAACTAATTTTTACATATCATTGCCTTCCTCTCGAAAGAATGCTTTGTCCTCAAAGCATACGCAACGACGGATGTTGTTGACAAAATGCTTCATTCTCCCAAAAAACGTCTTCTTCAGGTAAGCCCTTCCACTTGATCAGATATTCTAAGATGATCAAAGTCTCACATTTTAAAAGGTCTTGGATTAATCTCTCAAGTTTCGTTTTTTAGTGATGTGGATATCGGTATGGCTTGATGTTGACAGGGTCTGATCTTGCCTTGACTTCTATTGTATTCTCAATTTCCCTATTAGGTTGCATCTTCATAGGTAGGTCTTGAAATACTTTTTCATGCTTTCGAATCAGATCTTGTATCTCTGGTGATTCTTCTCTGGTCATATTTATCAATGCAACATTGTTTTTTTCGTTTCCATCGAATTTAGGCATCTCGAACTTTGCCCGTTGCTGGCATGTTGCTACTGGTTGAGCGAAAAAAGGGTGTTGATTGGTAAAGTTATTCCAGAGTTGCTTGTTTGTAAAGGCTGTGTTACTTGCTTCTTGGTGGGGTGTCGCTGATTTTTTTGGGGTTTCAACTTTGTCATGGGAGTATGTGGACTTAGTTGAATCTGACGAGATGTGTTCTTGATTCTCTTCACCTTCTTTCAGTAGTTGTTCGGGTGTACAATTCGACCTTTTACAGTACAATTCGACCTTTTACACAGACTTTTCAGCATTGTTAAGACCTCTTTGATCCCTGCTTCTGTCTGGGCATGGTAATTTTCCATCTTTATTTCTATTTGATTCGTCGTATCTTGAAGATTTTTGATTTTGTCTCCTTGCTCCCCAAGCTTGCTCTCGACTTCATTTAACCTTTTACTGACCCCGTCGTGGTTGTTATTTATCTTTTGCTCTGCATCCAACAATCTTTTTTGAAAATCCGCCATTGTCATTGTTGACATTGAGCGGATTTGCGGGGGCGTGTATTTATTTGCCAGCAAAATATTTTTCCTCTGTCTTTTTTTTTTAGCTAAAATAAATTTATATCATATAAATTTTAATTATTAAATAAAAATTTAATTAATTAAAAATTAACTTTATATATATATAGATATATTTTAATTAATTAAAATAAATTAAATAAATTAAATTATATGTATTGTATATAATATATAATATAATATATATTATATATTTTACTATATGATATATAAACGACCGATATCATTTTAACTATATACTATATGTATATATAATTATATGTATAATAATTATATAATAATAAAGTTAATTAATATAATTTACATATATATATTAAATATATATATCAAAATTGGAACGGCACAACCGTTCGACCAATCCTTGAGCAAATAAGACCGTAAGGAATGCGTCCGAACCTGGAATAAAATCGCAGTGTTTCTGTTGTGTTTTTTTTATTTATTTTTTTTAAATCGTATTAGTCAAACAATACGACTTCAGATTTCAATGACGGAGCCAGACACGTCGGAATTTACGGCGGACAGGTAATTGAACAACCGAAGTTAGATGAATGGTGTGCAAAGGCTGAAGTACCACAGACGGCCGGCAGGCAAAGCGACGAGCGGAGAAGGGCGAAAAACAGGTGCGGTAGTTGGCAGTGAAACAATGTGGAATGGTCAGCGCAGATGCGGAGGACGACAACGGATTTCAGTACGGACAATTGACGGGAGGACGGGGGACTGTGGGCAGCGGACGGACGGGCAACTCTACACCGAGAATGAACCGCTCTGATACCAGATGAAGCAGAAAAATGCTTGAGATGCAGAATATATAAATATAAATATTTTATTAAAAATGATAAATAGATAGATGATGAGATTACAATTGCGGGAGCCTGGCTTATATACCTCCAGGAACACCCTTTGGGGAAAGGGCATGATCTTATGATCGTGCCCTTTCATCTAATTTAACTAATATTTAATAATAACCTAATCTAACTAATTTTTACATAACAGCAACCTTATAACTAAAAATTGAATTTTTGCCTTAGAGATTCGACCTGCCTGTCTGAGCATTGTGTTGTCTCTGAAAATTTCGGTCTGCTGCTCCCTCTAAGTAGAAAAATTTTCTCCTCCACTTATGAGCTTCCCGGTTGATCACGTATGCTCTATTACCATGTGAAATTTTCATCTATTGCAGCAATTGGAAATTATTCTTCTAACTGTAAATTTAATCATGCAATTTATTTGCTACAGTAGACAACGAATAAAATCACAACTGCAATGTTCACCATAAAAATACCGCGGAAAAATAGCAATCTGGAAATTGATGATTTCAGCACACACATAAAATTTTGATGTTGTTATTTTTGGACAATAGTCCCCGGAAAAACCCAATGCAGGAAAACCAGTGCAACAAATTAGAGTTTTATTATGAATGCGCAGTAGAAATTCTGAGTACAATAAAATGATGCCAAACTAGCATTTCTCTCTGAAAGAAATACTGGCCAGAATATCTAAGGGAATTTTACCCTCCTCTCCAAGCAATCTTGGCTCAGTCTAGGCTCGGAAATTGACCCCCGGAATGATTTGTGTCAACCTTTGCGTTGGCTCTGTGTAGTCCCTTATATGCTCAACTCGAAAGTCTCTCTAAAGTGGGTGTCATGCCTATCTCTGCTACTAGAAGTCTCTATCTAGACCTTCTATAAATTTTCCTGGCCTCCTTCACCTGAAAGAACCCACTCCACAACTAAATTGAACCGCCTTCCTTGAGGCATGATGCAGCCCCTGCGTAGCCTCCTAGAGAATAATTACAACCCCCTCTTCTGACTCCTATGGAATTGGAAACTCCTCTGGAAAATCACAATGCTACCCCTCTGCCACTTGCTACTCGATCACTGGGTCGACCTCGTTGCTTAATCATTTGCCACTAGGAAATCGAACTGCCTAGATCACTGAGTATCTACAACTGGTGTCACCTCCATCTGCCCATTGACTTCTTCTTATAATCTTCTGTTGGAGCATCAACGACCAAGATTAAAACATAATCGATCACCCAGATTAATTCCTTCTTGATTCAAGTGAGTTTCTAGATGATTTTCCCCTTATCTCAATTAATACTAACTAATTAACAATATTCCCTAAGTTTAGACTTGAGAAATATTTAAAAATTGGCTAATAATCTAATTAAGACACTTCTAGGTGGAATTTCCATAAACGATTTACGGGTTTTGGAGATCTCATGTATTATAGCCTCTCCGCCAAATTTCATGGCTAGAACACATATGATGCTACAAAAACTAACACAAAGACCTTGATCCATAGACAAATATGCTTTTGGAGAGTCTGTCAGCCAGTCTATTTTTGCTCCCTGTAAATATGAGAACATTCAAAGAAGTTGAATGAGTCTTTCATCCTCCATAAATCTTCGAGGATGGAGGCTAAAAGTAAATTTCTACATGCTTGAGATTTATTTAGCCAGTTTATTACAAGCATTGAGTCTCCATAAATTTGAACTGAGTATATCGTTTTTCTTTTGCATAAACCAATAAATTTTTACATGCCATTAATTCATCCTGATTGTTTGTTCCTGAACCAAATCCCATTTTTGCATGAAAAAAATGTGTAGCAGATAGAGAACACAATCACCTCCACTCATATTGCCTGTCATTGGATGCACCGTCAAAATAATCCCATGGCTTTGTGTGGTTTGGCTTTTCATCCACAATAATTCTGGGAGGAGTGGTGCCTTTTTCTTAAGGGAAATGAGCAAGAATTGCAAGAGCTTTTGCTCTTATGCGCTTTGGAGTTGAGGGCTTGTCCCAAAAGATGGCGTGTTTTGTGATGGACATACCCCCAGCATATTATTAATGGGAATGATTTGTATGCGTGAATGATCGAATCTGAGTACCATTCTTTCCATACTACCTCCAAGCTTTCCCCTTCCCAATTTCAGTTTAGATTCATCAGTGACTTGCAAGCATCCCAAACTTGCTAAAAAAAATGGTATTGCTTGAACATATGCTCATTGGTTTCTTCGCCTCTCTTGCAAAGGGATCACCATCCTGAAACATTGGAAAAACATCGTTGAAGGACATCCCATGTGGGGACATTTTTCTCCATTAGGCACCACATAAAAATTATTGCTTTTGTTGGACACTTAGCTTCCCATACCACCCTTAACTTCCATTTTGGCTCTTCGGGAGCTCTATCTACATATAAAACTAAATAATCGAGCTTTGGGGTGTAAGAGCCAACGGGGAAATAACTCCAAACTAGTTCATCCTCTCTTTCTGTGAACCTTATGTGTTTGGTTGACAAAATGTTCAGATAGCCATTCCAAGCCACATGGAATTCTTCCTCTATCCCTAACTCCTTTGGTTATTTCCATCCTTTCCTCCAGATGGTGGTGTTATCATCGCTGGCGATGTGAGCTAACTTTGAAATACTTCTATCTCGTAAAGAATCAATGAGTGTTGTGGACATGGTCTTTGCCACTCCTTGACCATGGATCAAATCCAATCCGCACTTTGTCATCATTTCCTACTTTCCAAGCCAACCTGTTTCCTACGAGATCAAATAAGTTTTGGATCACCCTCCAGATAGTTGAGATGTGTTCCCAAGGCTTGTCCACTCCCCTGATCCATTAGATGCTTGTCCACTTGCTTGATCCATTCCTCCAATGGACTTAGGGCTATATATTTTTGAGTGACTACTAATGTCCAAAATCTTTGTGTTGTGAGCACTCTATAACTGCATTTTGTTGCTAGTGCCTTTGAAAACATAAAAATGCCTTTTAGCCTCCATCCTCCTAGTAGTTTTGGAACTGCTATTTTTTTTCCATTTTACCTAGGAAGGATCCCCTTCACCTGATTCCCAGACCAAAGCAATTTGAAACATATTCTTCTATTTTTTCTAGAATGCACTTTGGGACTCGTGCAAGGGATAATTTAATAGACCAGCATGGCTTCCAAGACATATTTTATCAACCTTAGCAATGAGTCATGACCACTCTGCCTTACTATAGCTGTTTGGTTCAAGTTTGAAACCCAAACACTTTAGACCTTCTTCCAAAGGCCTTGCCTCAAAAGGGATTTATTGGGTGATAATTCTCATCTCCTTCTCTTCCAAATTTCGTGAGAGAGAGTTGTCATTATGTTGTTAATAGACATTCCCCTCGCTCTACCATAGAGGGAGATGATCTCTAGTAGCTTGCCCACCTCTCTTAAAGAGCCATTACAAAAGATTAGAATGCCATCGATAAAAAGGTGGTGTGTCAATGCCATGGCCCTAGCAATAAGAGTTCCTTGGAATTGCCCTCTTTGTTTTGCTTCTGCCATGAGATGGCTTAGGCTCTTTGCTACTAGAAAAAACAACACAGGTAATAAAGGACACCCATGTTTAAGCCCTCTTTAAGCATGAAAAAATGAGGAAGCCGAGCCATTTATCAACAATGCAAAATAGACTATTTAATGTAACTCTTTACCCAAGAAATGAAGTCCAAACTTGAGCCTACATGAGTTAAAAGAATTCAAATATATGTAACACCGCCAACCCATCTTTACCCGCTCTTACAAGCCCTCCGGGTAAATGTGAAGGGGAGTGCCACTATGACATGACTCAGCCTCATAGCTCCATTTAAGGAAGTGGGGCCTACAAATGAGACTTACTAACCACAATTTAACATCCTATAGGGACTACAGATCACTCAGGAGCTAAAGAAACACCCCAAGTGGTCAATTCCTCAGATGGAACTTTGTTTCAATGACCTAAACTCCCAACCATTCCCTTGTCATTTCTTGCATGTGGTTGAAGGCCTCCAACCGCACTCACAAGCCTTGTTCCATGTGGTTGTGACCTAAATTGCTTAGTTCAGTGCCTGTAGTCCCGAGATTTGAGCCACAATTCCAGGCCAACCTCCAAACCCCTGCCCAGAATTGCCTGAGACTTCTCAAAATGATAAATGACACAATGACAATGTTATCTGTACAAATCTTGAACAAGAACTTGACCTAACCAGGCCCATGACAGTCATTTCATCAAATACATAGTAAACATGTAAGCTACAGGTCGTGAATGCATATTTGAACATAGGACCCTGAAACTTATTTGAGAATCACCAAGAAGGTCTAATGACCTCTCATAATAGTTGCAATAACACTTGTTAGCCCATGCATTCATTAACCATCAAATACTTATCAAATCCTAAATAAATCCATAGCTAAGGCACATTACAAATCCATGCTTATAACCAACATATAACCGGATTATTAACCATGACAGAACAACCATAAAATCACCATAATAACAAGTACAAGTGCTCATATATTATAATAGGAAAATAACTCTTATTAACTTATGCAAAAGCCAACCAAGTCAAGGACTTCCATGTACCACCCGACCATAGATTGGGTTGAACCAAATCTTTCTTTCATCCAATCACCCGCGTGCCATATTCCAAGCATGAATGTGGGATCTTAGGACATAAACAACCAGGGCTTCCCAGAGATTAAACCACCTCCACCCTCAATCTAGCACGATCTCACCAAAGTTGGTCAAGAGATCACAAAGCCCAAAACAATCTTGGATGCCTCAAAGTTTCTTGAGCAATACCTTGAGGGATTTTCCTATCTCCACCCACCTGTCGAGAGCCTCTTGGAGAAAACCATCTCCACCCCAAACCCTTGGGAATTTTCTTGAGACCACCTCACCAGGTTCCAAAACCTTTTGGAAATCTAAAGCTCAACCAAGAAAATAATCCCACCACACCATGGTTATTCAGGAAATGGCAAGGCAAGTTTGAAACCACTGTCAAATCCGACAAAACTCATGCTAGTGACAACAAATGAACCAAATAATTGAATGCATGTACCATGTATTCATACCTCAGCTAGGAAATCACACATGTAACTTGCTACCTGCCAAATCTTCAAGCTTAAGTTGTTGATCCAACCTTTTCCTTTCTTTCTTTTTCCTTTCTTTCCTTGCTTGTCCAAGTGCTTTCTCTCTTTCCTTTGCTACACTTGCTCCAAAGATGGGTAAACAACTATCAATTGTTTCTCAAGTACCTTTTTATCATTGATGCCTCTATTTTTCTTCATTTTTCCTTCAATTTCCCTCTCATGCAAATTTGTGACCCTTCATCACCATTTTCTCCTGTTTTTTTATTTGATAAATAAATTTCAATTAATGCCTCTTTGCCTTTGTTAGTGCCTTTGTCGATTTCCATATCCATAAATAAACCGAATGTTTTGTCCACCATTCATCTTGGAATACTTGTCCTGTGATCTTGGTCTTATATTTTTTTTCTCATGAAAAATCAACTGGGGTTTGTTACAAACCCCTCCCCCTTAGGGGAACACCATCATCGATGTTCTATGACACCTATGACCAGCAAACCACTGAAAACAAAACATACTACCTGTGGAGCTTTATAACCCATCTAGATGCAGTATTTACAATAAATAACTGTTGAAAACCATGACCAACATGACAAACATACCTCTTACTGGAGCTTTATAACACAGCTCATTACAATATTTTCAATAACAACCACATATACTTAGGCACATTTGTTTCAACCAGCAAACAAACATATTGTTTATGGAGCTTTATAAAGCTATCTTGATCCAATATTTATAATAAAATACACATATATACATATGCACATTTGCTCTACCCAGCAAATAAAAGGATACGATGTATGCATCCGCAACAAGGGAATCCAGAGGCTCACACCTCCACCCTCAAAAGTAGTAATAGGATTCACCTCCTGTTGGAAATACTGAGAGGGGGGTGAATCAGTATTTCTTTTCAATTGCTACTATTACCAGTTTAGATTCTTTACAATTTTAAACAAAGAAATGATTTTATTATATATAGAAAGGAATTGAATACAATATCTGATGAATTTTTCCAAGCACTAACTTGGACTTTGATGAGGCCCCAACCTCTAGGGCTTCGACCCTATCTTATCAAGGCACCAACCTTGAACTTAGGAGCACAAACTCCAAGGACACCAATCCTTTCAATTCTGAGGCACCAACCCCAAGGGATTCAACCCTGTATTTTTACTTTGTCAATAAATGTTTGATTGTATTACACTGCTCCTAAGGTCTTCTTCACTAATCCTTGTCCTTTATAGTCTTTGTAATAGGTCGCAGTCTACACTACAGATTCATTTCAAGTCCGAGCCTTCCAAGATTAACCCAATCAAAAGATTTTGTTTTCTCACTCGGTCTTCAACTTCCTTCTTCGCTCGACCATTGCCTCCCGTTGGACCTTCGGATTCTTGCTCAACCTTTGGCTTCCTCTATTTCTTCAAGATCATGAGTTGTGAATTGTCTCACCTTCTCTATGATAGATGTTTGAGATCAATATTTTAGGTGAGGCGTTTAGCTTGTATTTATATGGGTTTCATCGATACCCAAATGACACGTTCATTTGGAGGGAGAAGCCGACTTATTGCACACTACAAAATATATCGTAAACTTGTTTATTTTTGGAAATTTCATAGGAGAAGGTCGTACCCACATGAGGTCCCATATCCATGCAATCACCTTTAATCGCAATCGCAACTTTACAAAAACTACCACAATCGCAACATTCAATATTAAAGATATAACATTGTCGATACCCTACTATTGACAGAGCGAATGTACAGTGACATTAAACTATTTTTGATAACTCTGTCGAGTCCACAACCTTATTACAATCGGAGTTGTTGAATGTTACATCCCTTTATGACTTACGATATGCGATGGATGTGATATTATATAGGTTGTTACTATAAATTGTTCGGGTCCGCATATAATCGCAATCGTTGTGTGACATTCCTTTAAGATTTTGCGATATATAACTTCCGATAGGGGAATGCGATATTTCATTAAAGTGCATTACAATGGTGCAGTGGGTCTGCAATGATATCGCAATCGACATTTTTTAAGGTAACAAGCCTTCATAACTTGTGAATGTTCTGATAGAGTGGATGTGGTATAACAATAGGGCATATTTTGATGGAACCACCAAGTCTGTAATACATATTGCATTGGGGGTTTTGAGCAGTGGCATATAATAGAACCGCCGATAAAGCCACCAATATATTAACTCTGATGTGTTGTTAATTTCTTTCCTTTTGGATTTTTCTCTTAGACATATGCGATAGTTCAATAAAGTCGAATTGTAACAGAATTCGCAGTGCTCCTCTGCCGCAATGCTCCTTCGTTATTTTCTTCGACTCTTACTCTTCGCTTGGTTTTCCTATGGCTTCTCTTGCTCTGATAGCTCTTGTTCTTGATTTCCAACGGCTTCCCTAATGGCTTTCCTCCTTGGATTCTTGCTCATGTTACTTCATTGATCTTCTCTGCTTCTCCTTGGCTTCAAATCATCATTTAGTATTCCAGAATATTGCCATATTGACATCAATTACAATCTAGATCAACAATCTCCCCCTTTACCATTGATGGCAATATTCTTCTTCTCCCCCTTTGACATCAATGGCGAAGGAGTGCACAAGGACTCCCCCTATCAAACCGCTCCCCTTGTCATGCGGCATCTTAAGAATCGGTTTAGTGTGATGCTAGAGCAATAACCCCCATCTTTTGATGAAGATGTTCAAATGCTTCTCGAGGAAGAGGTTTGGTGAAAATATCTGCAATTTGTTCCTTATCATTGGTATATTCCAACTTGATGTTTTATTCAACCACCTGTTCATGGAGAAAATGATACTTGATTGGTATATGTTTGGTCTTTGAGTGCATCACTAGATTTTTACTGACACTGATAGCACTGGCGTTGTCACAATAGATGGTGATTGGTTGTTTAGTTTCTATGTTGACATCCTTCAAATCTTCCTTCAGCCATTGTATTTGTGTACAACAGTCAACTGCGGCTATATATTCGACTTCAGCTGTAGAGAGATATATAGATGATTTTTTTTTTTGAGCCAAGATACCAGGCAATCTCCCATAAAAATGCATTTCCACTAGTTCTTTTATGATCATCCATGCTTCCATCCCAATCAACATCAATATAAGTTGTCACTATACGATTTGTGCTTTTTGGATACCAAAGACCAAAGTTAGGAGTTCCCTTCAAGTATCTGAGAATTCTTTTCACAGCCAACAAATGGGATTTCTTAGGATCTGATTGAAATCTTCCCACCATTCCTATTGCTTGCATAATGTCAGGTCTTGTAGCGGTTAAGTATAAGAGAGCTCCAATTATTGACCTGTAAAGAGTTGCATCTACCGGAGGGATTCATCATCTTTGCTTAGTTTGCAGTTTGTGGTCATCGATGTACTCATAGGTGCACATTCTTCCATTCCATATCTTTTAATCATGTATTTAAGATTTTTTTTTTTGAGAAATGAACATACCTTTTGTGGTTTGTGATACTTGTTGTTTAAAGAAAAAGGGTAGCTCACCAATCATCAACATTTCGAATCCCTTTGACATATTTTGAGAAAACTCATGGTTCATTTTACCATTATTTCTAGCAAAAATTAGATCATCAACATATACAAGAGTGATTAGTAATTTATCCTTATCCATCTTCATGTAGAGATTACTTCCTGCCACCCCCTTTTTGAAGTTTTGATGTTGTAGATAGTGATCCAATCTTGCGTACCATGCTTTAGGAGCTTGTTTCAACCCATATAATGCCTTTTTCATTTTACATACAAAGTCTTTTCCTTTTGCTAGATCAAAACCTTCTGGATGCTCCATGTAGACTTCTTCTTTGATTTCCCCATTCAAAAAAGTCGATTTTACGTCCATTTGATAGACTTTGAATCCTTTTGAGGAAGCAAATGCCAAGAACATCCTTATAGCTTCCATGCAAGTTACTGGTGCAAAGGTTTCTTCAAAGTTAATTCCTTCAATTTGTGAATAACCCTTACAGACAAGCCTTGCCTTATTTCTGATGATTTGTCCATCTTCATTCATTTTTTTTTTGAACACCCACTTAGTTACAATTTTATTTTTATCCTTTGGATGAGGTACCAGCTCCCATGTCTCATTTTTCTCAATTTAAGACATTTTTCTTCCATGGCTTCCACCCAATGAGGATCCTTACTTGCTTGAGTAAAAGTTTTTTGTTCTATCATAGTATTGAAGGCCCCGAAAATCGGGTCAACAATAAGGGGGATACGCGCCCGGTTCGGACCTTGGTTGGTAGCTCCTTATCCGTTTGGTATAGCGGGTCCGACTGGGGATATGGGACCAGTTTCCCAATTCAGTGTGTGTGCGTGAGAAAGATGGGTATTTCTGTTCTAAATGGAATACTTCTATCCTAATTCTAATCTAGTGCTATGCTATTGTATTCTAATAAACAGAAAAACATCGAAATTTATGCTAACCCGGGGTGTGATCTTTCTTCTATGCGATCTAAAAAGATTTCAGACAATAACTGGTAATAAAGATCATTGAGCTATTATAAGAAAAGAATTCAATAAAGATGAACTACTTCGTATAAGA
>APFE030638522.1:1127-12525 GCA_000404065.3 Pinus taeda | reverse complement strand
TTTAAACCATCCATCTTAGATTCTATTACTTTTTGTGCAAGTGACACTTGTTGCACTTGGTCTTGTAATTTTGATATATCATGTTGCATTTCATCCTCTTCTTCATGAGTCATGCTAGAGATTTCAGGTTGCCTACTAGGTGTTTGGCATTTTCTTTCCTCGGGGCATCAATTACCTATAATAATTCTTTACTATGCCCTTTGAATTCCTCAAACTAATTTTTCAAACCAAGCCTATGCAAAAATTTGAAAAAAACTACACACGTTTTTTCACTTTTTAGGAGCTTGATATTGAATCTGATGTATCTCTATAATTTCGGAACATCTAGTTCTAAAATTCTGACCTGCAGTACCCTTCTATGTCCTCTTTCCAATGCCACTAGTCTGATCAAATTTAGATTCTTCAAGGAAGAGTTATGCCAAATCTCCCATAGTGACCTGATTAAAGACTAATTCAGTAGAGCGAACTTGTACAACGTGCCACGTGTCACTGTTTCGATCTTTGGCTCTAAAAAATATATACAAGAAACTACAGTGCATCCTCTTTCTATACCTTCTTATCAAATTTCAATCTAATGCTCAGAGAGAAATTTATGACGACTTTCCCCAGGTCACCTGTTTGGAATGTAATTCAGGAGTCTCCAAAAATACCAACTTCCTTAGATCATATCTCCGCAAATGTAGCACGAAAAGCTCTAAAATTTAGAACCGAGATTTAGTGAGATTTTGTCTCAGTTGGGTTTTTTGTTTCACTTCTGAAACGTTGCAGAAAAAAAGTTATAGCAAAAATGCCACGATGACCTATTAGGAGCAGCAAAACGCTAGAATACAAAGCTCTGATACCAAATGTTATGCAGCTAGCTCAAAAAAAGATAGAAAAGATAGTTGAACACCTTAGAATTTAGCCTCTTCGAGGGGACAACCTCCTTTACATTACACAAAAGAACAATTCTTGGATGATTCAAATGAAAAAACCTCCTTTCTATATATAGAAGTCTAAGGGGTCACAATATAACCAAGCCGACCTAACAATAATAATATAAAGGCACAAAAATAACAATAGAGGGATTCTATGGGGCACAGTAATAACAATATGGGGACAATAGGGGCACAACAATATTAATAAGGGATACAACTACAATATTAATGGGGGCATGTCTAGTATTATAGGGACCTAACAACGAAGGTATTTGATTGCTCTTCGTGGAACCCTAGATGATGATTTAGGCACTTAGGCACCTCTGTAACTAGGTTACTGATTGGTTCTCCAAATTGTCTTAGATATTAGTCAACTTTACTATACAATTAAGATTATCATCACGTAAACATATATTATTACTTGCGTTCATATAATAGATGGAAAAGTATATTTTCGCACATCAACTTAAAATTATATCTGAAACTTAGCATTCAACATAGCATAATTGCAACATTTATAACAACAGTAAAATAACGCTAAACAGATGGAAAGTACACAGTAAGTTTACAACAATTCTCTTTATTGATGATTCAGTTTTTCAATACAGACTCTAACCATCCTGAATACACAGCTACACAGGTATGCTCACTTAGTTGTGGACTTCTACCCTAAGCCTCTGTGCACTCAGCTGTAGAGCCTCTTCCTTCACTAAGACTCTTGCTCTTAGCTCTCACAAACCTATGACATCAATGACTCATGACTACTAAACTGCCTTAGTGTTGGCATTATGAGACAAGTGTTGTCCTTGACGACAAATCACTCAGATGATAAATTATAGTGCAACAAAGTTATTTTCAAGTTCACAGAATTTTATGCAAAGAAAAGTTTATTTCATGTAGAGAAAAGTTCACGGAATTTTATGCAGAGAAAAGTTTACTTCATGTAGAGAAAAGTTCACAGAATTTTATGCAAATAAAAGTTTATTTCATGTAGAGAAAAGTTCACGAAATTTTATGCAGAGAAAAGTTTATTTCATCTGGAGAAAAGTTCACGCACTTTCATGTTTGGTTCATGGTATTAGTCCCACAGTTTTTGATCCTATGGTTTTGGCCCGTGGTATTGGTCCATGATTTGAGGAAGAGCTCGCCTATATAAAGCAAAGGAGATCATTTGGCTTGTGTATGCTTTTTGGGTTGAATATCTTAAGATCTGAAATATTGGGTTATTGTTTCAAAAGCTCGATCTATATGAAAGTGAAGTGGAAAGCGAATCTGTGAAGGGTGATCTCTCGAGCGCTGCAGCTGCAGAAGTGCAGAGGCGCCACAGGAGATGCCACAGAGGTGCCACAGAAGGCGCAGTGTGGAGACGCCACAAAGGCGCCACAGAAGGCGCAGTGCAGAGAAGCCACAGAAGGCGCAGTGCGGAGACGCCACAGAGGCGCCACAGAAGGCGCAGTTCGAAGATGCCATAGAAGGTGTAGTGCAGAGACGCCACAGAGGTGCCACAGAAGGTACAGTGTGGAGGCACCACAGGAGACACCACAGAGGTGCCACAGAAGGCGCAGTGCGGAGATGCCACAGAGGCGCCACAGAAGGCGCAGTGCGGAGACGCCACAGAGGCGCCACAGAAGGCGCAGTGCGGAGATGCCACAGAGGCGCCACAGAAGGCGCAGTGCGGAGACGCCACAGAGGAGCCACAGAAGACACAGTGCGAAAGTGCCACAAAAGGTGCAGTGTGGAGACACCACAAAGGTGCCACAGTAGGCGCAGTGTGGAGACGCCACAAAAGACGCAGTGCGGAGGCGCCACAGAAGACGCAGTGCAGAGGCGCCACAGAAGGCGTAGTGCGAAGGTGCCACAGAAGGCGCAGTGCGAAGGTGCCACAGAAGGCGCAGCTGCGGAGGTGCGTGGTGCCACAGAAGGCGCAACTGCGAAGGTGCGCGACACCACAGAAGGTGAAGTGCGTAGCGACACAGGCCAGAGAAAAGGAAATTGCGCATCTGTCTTAAGATCTTTTGTTGACTAATTTTTCTATTGATAAGGTGTTCTGGGTTTAGTTTACTGTTATTGTGGATCTGGTTATCTGGGTGACTTACTGGTACTTGATGATCATTTGATGTTTATGGATCCAGTTTGAAAATTCATGAAAAGTGGTCCTTGAAAGAAAAGAAGTAGGGGGTTGTAGCTCCCTTCCAGGAGAGACTGGAAAACGAGAGAGAGTTGTAGCTCTCTGCAGGTTGTAGCCTACGTACTAGTAAAAGGACTGCACCAGTACAAGACCATTGTAAAAGGAGTTTCTAATTTTGAAAGAAGATAGAGACATTATTTGCAGCATAGGTGGTTTTCACCCACATTGGGTTTCCACCTTATATCTGGTGTTCTTTGATGTGAATATCTGTTTTTCTTGCTCATCTATTTTTATGGTACTGATATGCAAAAATAATTCAAAGTGTAAATAAGGAAGATTTGTTAAAAGAACTAGATAATACTGATTCACCCCCCCTCTCAGTATTATTTTCAACACTTAGACTCTCTAAGACTCTCCTTTTTATACAATCCCATGATTCGCAGAACAAGGGCGGATCTCGAAAACTGACACAACCTATCTAGACTAAGTCCGGAAAACCATTTTTTGACTTAGATATCTTCACGCTTTGTGACCAAAAAATGCAGAGACTTTATATTCTTTATACAAATTTGAGCCTTTTTCCCAAAAACTTGGGTTTGTAACCCCAAAATTGGTCCCCAGGGGACTTGCTCCCAACACTTACTTAAATCCATTAAAGGTGAGTGGATTGATCTTCTCAATCTAATGGGAAAAGGAGATATTACTTAGTTACCATTATAGATATTTGTGATCTATGTATACATATTTCAAGTGGTAAAGCAAGAACAGGAAAAAGTTTAAGGGATCCTCTTTTATCAAGAGTAAATAAATCTATAATCGAGACAGCAATTAGGGCAGAAATAGGTAATTTTCTTGATAACTTTAAAACAAATATTTTAGGGAGTTTCAGTGAGAAAATTGACACCCTTAAAATACAAAACAAGCAGAAAGCTGAAAATCCTACATTATCCATCTTTTGTCCTAGGTGTAGAAAGAAGCTTGCTCTGAGAAAATGTCCTTTAGATTTAAAAAGCATAGAAACCTGTGTTATATGTGTGGAAAATCATGATACAAAAGAATGTCCCTCTATACCAGGTCTTAAGGTGTGTTTAGTGAAGAAGGAACGCCTAATTAGGTAGACCCCCTTTACTTTATTGCCAAAAGACCATCTAAAAATCCTAAAACAAATCAAATGTAAGGTTTTAATCCTCAACAATTTGCAGAATCTCCATAAAATAATTGGAATCCAACTATTCCATGGTAGCCTTGGGCTTAACCACCGCAATCTTGGAATCAAGGATGGAAAAATATTTATGGAAGATATTCTTAATATAAACAATATCTGCCACCTTATCCAAATTTTCCACCACAATACTTCCCTCAAACCAACTAGTTACCTCAAGCTCAAGGTCAGAATGCAAATCCACAACTTTCTTTTCCATTTTCACAAAGACCAAATCGATTACCCGTTCAACCACTCCCAAATCCAAACAGTAAAACTTCACAACTTTTTTATAACTTAGAAGGACAAAATCCTCAAACTTATATGATAACTCCATTAGATCTGAATATTGTTCAATTAAGATCTAGTAGAGTATTAGAAAGGAAGAAACCATCTGTTGTTATTCATGAAATAGAAAAGAATTCCCAAAAATATAATAATAACTCTGAAGAAGAAACTTTCCTTCCTCAGAAAGAAAACATTTAAATAGAAAAAATCCCACACATTCTAATAATGCTCCTATTATAGAAAAACCTTAAGTATCTATCTCAAGACCACCTTTTCCTGAAAGGTTGAAAATCGATAAAGGAGTAGAAAAAGAATCATATTACATGATTATGATATGATAGGTGAATTGAAAATTTTCTATATAAAAATTCCTTTATTACAAGCAATAAAAGAAATATTGATTTTTCAAAAACAAAGGAATTGCGTACTAAAGGATCAGGAATAAAAAGAATTCAACTAATCAGAAAAATTGTAGATATCATGATGGGGAAAACAATAATTCAAAAATATTTAGATCCGGGAAGCCCCATTGTGAAAATACACATCAATGGAACTGAAATACCAAACACTCTAGTTGATCTAGGAGTAGCCATAAACATAATGAGCAAACAAACTATGGATAAATTAAATCTCCCTAATCTTCAATACACACCAACATTGTTACAATTAGCAGATAGGTCTATAATTAAACCTGATGGTGTGTTAGAAGATATATATGTATCCTTATATTCTTGGGAATATCATGTTTATTTCATGATTCTAAAACCCAAGAATAACTTTGGAGGACATCCATTAATTTTAGAAAGGCCATGGTTAGCTACAGGTAATGCTTTTATCAGTTATAGATCAGGAGACATGTTTATCTCAGATGGAAGCTCGACAAAGAAATTTACGTTGTACTCACCTGCAAAAACAGTGATAGAAGTAGAAAATGAAGAATTGATAGATGAAGATAATGATATACAACCAATTTTCACTATTGCACGAATAAATGGGGATCAAATTTTCAATGCAATAGAAAATAATGAACCCTCTTTATATTGTGACAATAGTAAAATTTTTCAAGAACAATGTAATTTTGAATATATATCATCTAGATAAATGTCTTTACATTCTATGGAAAATTTTGGAAATTCTTCAATAGAATTTTTTCGAGGAAAAATCTTGAACATCAATGAAAACTTGGAAGAATTACAAGAAAAGAAACTGTTAGAAATATTTCAAAAACACTCTTCTGCATATGCATGGGAATACACTGATATGAAAGGAATTGATCCTAAAACTTGCATGAAACATATCTATATTGAAGAAAATGCTAGACCAATTCAACAACCACAAAGAAGAATGAATCCAAATTTAAAATAAATTCTTAAAGAGGAATTGCAGAAAATGTTAAATGTAAATTTCATCTATCCAATATCAGACAGTCAATGGCCTTCGCCCTTGGTAATTGTTCCTAAGAAAAATGGAAAATGGAGAGTATGCATTTATTACAGGGAATTTAATAAAGCAACTTTGAAAGATCACCTTCCACTTCCTCTCATAGATCAAGTCTTAGATACATTAGCAGGAAAAAAATATTTCTCATTTTTGGATGGTTTTAGAGGATATAATCAAATTCAGGTAGCACCTGAAGATCAAGAAAAAACCACATTCACCTATCCATGGGGGACTTATGCTTACCGAGTACTTCCTTTTGGATTATACAATGCTCCAACAACATTCCCAAGAGAAGTACTAGGAATTTTCTCTGATTTTATTCATTATTGTGTGGAAGTATATATGAATGATTTTACAGTTTATGGAAATTCATTTGAAGAAGCACTTGAAAATTTAGAAAAAGTTCTCATAAGATGCAAATAAGAAAATCTTTCATTAAGTCATGAAAAATGTTTTATGATGTTTAATGAAGGAATTGTTTTGGGTCACCATATTTCAGGAAATGGAATTAAGGTAGACTCATCTAAGGTAGAAATTATTTCCAAATTATCAATCCCAAGTTGTCAACGAGATGGTAGGATATTTCTTGGTTTTACTGGATATTATAGAAGATTCATAGAAAACTTCACAAATGTTGCATCTCCACTCTTGAAATTACTCATCAAAGATTGTGAATTTAGTTGGAATTCTAATTGTCAAAAGGAATTGGAAACTTTGAAAAAGAATATATCTGGAGAACCCATCTTAAAAGGACCTAATTGGAAATTGCATTTTCATATATGAACTGATGCTTCAGATACAACTCTACGAGTTGTTTTAGGACAAAAATACCTCACTCCTTATGCCATTTATTATACCAGTTGTTACTGGGAATAGTGTCCACTCAGAGTTTCTATTCCCACTAAGACTAGTAGCTATCTTAGAAACAAACAAGTAAAGGTGAGTGGCGCAGACAAAATGCTTCCTTGGCGATGTCTATCGAAACATACAAAGGTGAGTGGCGCAGATGCATTCCACTCACATAACTTTAACGAAGGTATCTTATTCCAGCCTAATCCCATTTTCCTATGAGGACGGGTGTGTCAGACTAGTCAAATATCGTCCGCGGAAACCTACTCTATACCCAAGGTTTCCTGCCAAAACAGACCAGTGTGCATGCCCCCTGGGTTTTAGTCACATCCTCCTGAATCACTTGCACTCATCAGGTGGATGGACTGGAGATCGATGAGACATTACTTACATGAAAAGACCATTTAGGGATGGCATTTGACTCTTTGTGATGTGTGAACTAGGGAATGACATTTGGTCTACAAGCTTGACCATTCTGCCTTCGTGCGGAAAACACATTACTCTAAAGAGTGAGGAGACGACGGCTCCCATGCAATAAATATAGTCACATCCAAGGAGTAGATTATAATCCAAGGGTCCTTGAACTACAATCACGTTCATGTGAACAGTTTTCCTTCTCAAAGTAATGGGCACATTTGGAAGGGTCCCTAATGGTCGACTGGTTCCTTTGTCAAAGCCTGTCAGATTTCTCATTTCAGGCAAAAGTGATGGCGAACCAAGTGCTTTCCAAGCAGTTGAGGAAAGGATACTCACAGGAACCCCTTCATCGATGATGGTACCAGCCATGACCATTCTGTAAGCTTGTACAATGATTTGGAATGGTACACTAGCTAGTAAATGGGGTCTGCCTAGTAGATTCCAGTCAAAGGAAACGACTAGGTTGCTTGGTGGTGGGACCGAGTAGACGGTCGGATATGACTCTGATGAACTTCCTTCCTGTGATAAAGGAACAGGTAGACTGTCCCCAATTTCATCGGAGTCTGTGTTTATGAAAAGAATTTGAACGGTGTCATTCTATTTCTCTTCAGTGACGGTATCATTTGGAGATGAACACTCTGAAGGCAAGACCGGGTCAACTGTCATCTCGGCCTTTTGAATTTTGTCTTGTATGGATTCAGAGGGTTCATTTTCAATGATGGATACTTCAACCAAACATAATGGCGGGCTAGCCAGATTTTCAACTAGTGGTGGACTTGGCAAGAGTTTTTTATATCCAGGAGGGAGCCGTAGCGGTGAAGCAAGACAGTCATCCAAAACTCTTTTAGCTTCGTCAAGGAAGGGACAATTGTGGACGGCGTGATTGCCTTCACACAATTTACAAGGAAATCTGGAATTCCTTTTCTATCCATATACTTCACTTTCACTGGTTGATGGTGTGCATTCAACATGATCATCAGTGGTTGACGACACCAGATTGTGTAAACGGGGAGACCAGTTCCTTAAGATCCGAGGGATGTTGGGACAATATCGGTGATAGTGGTCTCCGTTGCAAATGACACAAGGAGATTTAGGTTTAGACGGTGCGATGAGAGGATTTTCGCTAGATGATGCCTGGTTTCCCCCTTTCAATTTTGGTTCCTTCTTCTTCTTTTCTTTTCCCTCTTTCTACTTCTTCCTCTTCTCAGTTACTTGATTTTCAGCTTTACCAACTTTATCAAGCGAAGAGGAAGGAGGAGAGGGAGAATCAGACGAAGTAGAAGGTTGGTGGGAAACTCTAGTATCATCTAGTTGCTGACTTGACTGTTCAGGAATTACGGTATTCTGAACGACAGATGTAGAGAAGAGCCAGACAAACAAACCAATCTTCAACCCTGGAAGTGACAATGTGGCCATATGGGGTGCACCAACCTCTCCCCAAGAGAAGGGACTAGGATTTGCTCCAAGGGGAAATCCTTGGTTGGTAGACTTCATTTTTCTCAACCTAAAGACCAATGAGGGAATTTGTGATGTTATTTCGATTAAAATAAATTTTAGATGCTTTGACACAACTTGTTTTTTCAATTTTAAAGAGTCGAGAAAAAACAAAAGATGACTCTAGTCGCCTTTGATTTTTAGTGAGCCTGAAGTGAAAAGTGCTCAAATGGACCTTTTCTTTTAAGGAGTCTGAAAATGAGCAAAATAGACTTCTCTAGAGATCTAGGTAGAGGGGATTACCAAACCAATCGCAAAACTGCAGAATACTTTTTACGGTATGACAGTCAATCTTCCCAAATGCTATGTTAAGTGCATTGTGATCGATAGGGCGGCAGACACGGCTTCCTAAGGATAAAGGATGAAACCTATTGTGGTCTCCCAATATATACTCTATGGTACATAGGAGCACAAGTCCATACTGGCACTTGCCATCTCAGAGTGGAGGAATCACCCAACCAACAACGAAAACAACAGTTACCAGGTTTTATGACGCTGGAATACGTCTCTAGCCTAGACCTCTAGATGTTGTGCGTTAGGTTCCAAAGCATTGTTATATTCATTAAATTTATTTTAAGTTGATCTTGCTTAAAAATTTGCCTTTCAGGTTCACCGCGTGATGTGTATACAATTCCTAAAATGCATTCTAAGATAATAAACAAACGTTTAATCTTCTTTTGGCAATGAAAATCCTAGCTACTAAGGAAAGAAAGCTAAGAATCTTTCAACAAAGAGCACAGAGCACACGCTAAATGCACTGTCCTAAATCAAACCAAGCAGTCTAAATGCAAATGCACATGCATGTATTAGTTTTCAGCCTTCTTAATGTATGAATGATGATAAGAAAGCTAAGTGCAAATCTGAATTATTTTCAAAGCGACAATACTCGACAAATTTCTTTACAAAATGAAGTGAAGGTAAGAGAGACACTTTGCGATTTCGAAATGAAAATTGCTTTTCGACACTTTAAAAACTACTAATTCAAATCATATACAATAGTAACTATATAATCAACTATCAAGAACAATGGGATTGTTTTCTATGACTGAAAAGGATAATTGCGACACTATTATGAAAGTCGCCATTTTTTAAGTGCATGTAGTATTGCCAACATTTCCTTCTCATAAATGGCTTGCTTGAGATGTAGCAGTAAAAATACCCAATCACCTACATCAAAAAAAATTTCACTGAGATGTTGATCTACATGCTGTTTTGTTTGATTTTGCACTGAAGTGGCATTATCCTTTAAAAGTTGGAGAACTTGTTGTTGATGCTCGATGTGATCTTTCACTGCTTGAACCTTTTTCTTCTTGATATGTCCTTCTATCTCTAGAGTTTGAGGAGTGGTAATTTCTTCCAATCCTTTACAAGATATGGTCGGATTCATTTCTTCTTCCTCGATGTGATCTTTCACTTCTTGCACCTTTTTCTTCTTGATATGTCCTTTCTTGAGAGTTTGAGGAGTGGTAATTCTTGCCAATGCTTTACAAGATATGGTATGATTCATTTCTTCTTTCTCTGGGGTGGGGTCCTGGTGTATATCCTCTTATTTTGAAGTTTCTTGATAATTTTATTCCTCATCTTCATATTCTATGTAAATTAATTTCTTCTTAGCACCCTTATGACCTTTAGTGCATTTTCTATCACAATTGTAACAAAGCCCTTTTTATCTTTTTTCTTCCAATTGTTGTGGTGTAACCCTTGTAGGTTGTGGAGGGATAGGAGAAACAACACTTCCATCTTTATAGTTGTGACAGGTATGCTTCCTAGTTTCCACAATTTTGCTTTCCAATATTTCACAAATCCAATTGTTGTGGTTTTTCTCTAAAGAAGGTGTTGCTCTTTGTATCCTCATAATGTGCTATCATTTCCTTCGTGAAAATTAACCACGTAACAAGTTGTTTACGAGAACAAAGCCCTTCATACCATAAAAATTGATCTGGTTCTAAATAATAAGATGCAATACATACCTTTTGTAATAGTGGTACACCATGTAGATCAAAATATTACTCCATCTGAAGTATCCAATTTACCGGATCCTTGCCATCAAATTTCCTCATCTTGCTTTTTCTTGATTTTAGGAGCTCGGTCTTGAAAGGATTGTAACTATGTACTTTTGGATCTTGAAGTTTTGAAATTGTAACCTGTAATAGCCCTCTGTGTCCTCTTTCCAATTCCATAAGTCTGATCCAAATTGGATTCTCCAAGAAAGAGTTATGCGAAATCTCCCACAGTGACCTAATTATAAACTAGTTCAGTAGAGCAAACTTGTACAACATGCCACGAGTCACTGTTTCGACCTTTGGCTCTGAAAAATATATAGAAGAAGCTACAGTTTGTCCTATTTTTGTAGCTTCTTACAAAATTTCAATCTGATGCTCAGAGAGAAAGTTATGATGAATTTCCCCAGGTCACCTGTTTGGAATGTAATTCAGGAGTCTGCAAAAACACCAACTTCCGCAGATCATATCTCCACGAATATAGCGCGAAAAGATTTAAAATTCAGACCCGAGATTCAGTGCGACGTCTTCTCAAATGGGTTTGTTTTTTAGCTTCTGAAATGTCACAGAAAAAAAGTTATAGTAGAAATTCCATGATGACCTGTTTGGAGCAGCGAAACCCTAGAATCCAAAGCTCTGATACCAAATGTTATGAAACCAACTC